>JALLBF010001612.1:0-10092 GCA_036939945.1 Thalassiosira sp. AJA248-18
ACGTCTACCCAGAAATGAGCGGGAAATTGTGCCGAGTATTATTTGGTTCAAAGATTCTTGCTTGAGGGAGGAGGAGGAGGAGGAGGAGGGGGAGGAGATGATGCACAAACAATATCACTGCAAACACATGCATTCTGTCTGTAGGACGATGATAACGATATAGAAATGGCAGTGGCTTGCCGTGCTGCCTATCTACCAGTGTTCATCAGAAAGCATTCAATTTGGTCAGCTTACAGATTACTGATAAAAAATGGTCGTCACAGAGGATGCAGACAAAGCTGCATTAGAGGCGATAATAAAAGAACTTCATAAGGTAAATGCCAACCGCTTAAGTGTAACACATTTTTTCTATGTCAATTTCCTATCAAGCGTATTGTTGATATCTCCAGTATCCGTGTCGGTCTCGATATTGATAACGCTCTCAATGTCAATATCGATGCTGATATATCGATACTGATCTCGGTGTCGGTATTGATACAGATCTTACTACAAAAATATGCTGCATCGATGCAGATATCGATTCGATAAATCTTTATCCGATATCGATCAAAGTATCAATGTCGGTCTCGATATTGATTGACCCTGTCAATATCAATCATCGCCATCATGTGCAGCATTATGAGATGAGCGATCAATGTTGGTAGTGTAGTTTGTACCATACTTACAAATTTACACTGCACAACGCATGACCGACCACTTGTGGCCTGTGGTCTGGGTAGGGCAGTTCATAAGGTACAACATCACAGATAAACGTCCATGAACACTAGCTTGAAGGGAAGGAAGAGATAATGGGCTTCCGATATCTCACATCCTCGTCGATGCAGATATCGATTCGATAAATCTTTATCCATATCGATAACAGTATCAATGTCGGTCCCGATATTGATGACGCTGTCAATATCAATCATCACCATCATGTGTGGCGTTACATGAGATGAGAGCGATCAATGTTGGTAGGTGTAGTTCGTACAGGTTCGTACTATGGTACTTCTACAAATTTAGACTACAACGCCTGGTGTCGTACTGGGACTGCGCATGACCGACCACTTGTGGCCTGTGGTCTGTAGAGAGGCAGGGCAGTTCATAAGGTACTATCATCACAGATAAACGTCCATGAGCACTAGCTTGAAGGGAAGGAAGAGATAATGGGCTTCCGATATCTCACATCCTTTTATCTGAACGCCCGAACATCACACATCACACAGCCTTCCACATTACCATCGCTCTGGTCTCCTCGAGACAATCATCCATTCATATCTCACCATGAAGATCTCCAGCACCTTCATTGCCATCCTCGCACCCTCCATTCTGGGTCTCGCCTGTCTCACCATCCCCGTCTCCGCCGCACCAAGCACTAGCCCTCTGCGTGGCAAAGACAAGAATTACAAGCTGATCAAGAAAACATCTAACCTGGTGCACCACCGCCGCGAACTCGAGGAAGATACGTTTGGCACCTTCGTCATACGTGTGGTGGAGCACGATCCCGACCGCCGCATCGGTGAAGACGAGCAAGTGGAAGGCGAGAATGAGCAAGCGGAAGGCGAGGATAACGAGCGAGAGGAAGGCGAGGACGAGACCCTCACTGTCCAGTTTGGGGACGGGACCTTCTACAAGATCGTCAACGCCCAGCCTGGCTGGGCCAAGGGGCGCATCTCCGGCTCCGAACAGGTCAGGATACCCAAGGGCTCCCTCATCACCGGTGCGAAGATCGATGTCAAGGGCAGAAGACCCGACTTCTCTGACGACCACCCGGGAAACGGCAACCCCTTCGAACGCGCCCTCGTGGCGCAGCAAAGGACCGCCGAGCAGGAGCGCAATCTCGTCAAGCTCCGCCGGAATCTGGCCGTCGTGGGGAGCAAGACCGTCCTCGCAGTACGCGTCATCCACACCGGGGCGGACAACCTGGCCCTCACGGCGTATAACGGCCAGTACGCTCCCCAGGCCACGAAGGAGATTATCGCGGACGACATTTTTGGGGCGTCCATCGGCGGAAGCGACGAGGTCAACCTCCACTCGCAGTACATGGCGTGCAGCCATGGCAAGCTCAACTTCCAGCCGGCTGGGACCCGCACTTCTACTAACGCGCTCGTCACGGACATAGTCAACGGCATTTGTGAGGTCGAGGTCACGACCAACTGCAACTCCACCAACTACTGTAACAACAACTATGTTATGCAGAACGACGTGAACACCGCCCTCGCTGCGGCCTTTGGGACATCGGCAGAAAACCTTGCCGATTACGTTATGCAGTAAGTGTATCAATGTGCCTCATCGCCGTATTCTCCATGTTTCTTCCAATGCAGTGAATTTAATTTTGCGTTTGATCTTTTTTGTACCAGCTGTATTCCTGAAGGAGCCATGAGCTATCTCGCGTACGCGTACGTCAACTCGTGGAACAGCGTGTACAAGAATGATTATTGTCAGTACACATCGATGCAAGGTGAGCGAGACTGTGCTTTGTCAACTTTTGCACTATGAACATTAGCACAACGCAACACATAATCTCACCATGTTTTGATGTAGTTCACGAGATCGGTCACAACCTGGGCCTTGAGCACTCTGGCGAGCTCCGCAATGAGTACGAAGACCGTTCGGGCTTTGTAAGTAGCGCTTCGGCCCCCCTTCTCACGAGCAATGCTTGCTATTGACTCTCTAACAGTCCCTTTTCGCTGCCTATGTCGCACGCTCCAGATGGGCTACTCATACAGCTTGGACGACCAGAGGATGTGCTTCAACAACGCCAAGAACTACCAGCTCGGGTGGTTCCCCGAGGCGTATACGACCCTTGGCCACCAGGATAACTACACCGGCCCAATCAAAGGCCATGTCAACTACGTGGATGGGGACAACAACCAGGATCCCATCGTGGTCAAGGTCCAGGACCCCAACTCTGAAAGGGCCCTCTACATCGGTTTCAACCATTGTGTGAAGCACCATTTCCAGTCGAACGAGGCGTGCGACCAGGTCACCATCCAGGAGGTCGCCTCTTCAGTCCTTGTCAGTCCAACACAATCCTGGCTTGTCGGCAAGCTTAGCCAGGGGGACTCCTGGAGCCGGGCCCTCGGGCCCGCCAGAGTATACGTGAACGTCACTTCGATCAGCAACGGCGTCGACGATGGTGAGGCGCAGGTCATCATCAGATACGGCTGCAACACTGACTCAGACTGTGACGATGGCAGCACATGCAACGGGTTGGAGATGTGCGCCGCTGGCACATGCCAGGCAGGACAGGTGAGAGTTTACACGCTTTCTGGCGAATTCCATTATTTCGATCGCACATTTTGTGTCGCAAAACATTTCACCTCTCTTCTCTCCTCCTCCCATCACGTGTGCACAGGTTGAATTGGGCTGTTGTGGCAATGGCATCTGCGAGGCGGGAGAGTTTCCTGCGTGCAGTGACTGCGAAAAGAGCCTCACGACGACGTTCGCGGATAACAACGAGGCGTTGGGCAACGTCTTCAAGATCGATGTCCAGGACAAAGACATCCTCATCACCGGGTTCACCATCCACGCGACAAACCCCTGGAAGGGAGAGGGCAGGGTATGGGCGATGCCAGGCGACTACAACGGCTTCGAGAACAATGCAACCGCCTGGACCATTATCCATTTTCCAGAAAACCAGAATACCAATGTTGACGCTAATACCATCAGCAGCGGAAGCGGCTACTTGGCCGAGCTTCCCCTGGCGACGCCTCTTTCCATCCTGGCCGGGACCACACAGTCGTTCCACATCCACACCAACATCGGCATCAGGTACACCAATGGTGGAGGGGAGGGGAACGTGTACACTCAGAACCCGGGCGAGGTGGTGTTCTACCAGGGAAAGGGGTGCGGTGCTGCGTTCAGTTGCTACTCCTCGCCAAGGGTGTGGAACGGAATCATCTCATACATGATCGACACGTCAGTGAGCCATATTGGTTTTTCTGCAGCACTCTACGTGTCTTTGCCAAATTTTATAATTCACCCTCACTCATCTCTCTCTCTCTCTCTCGTCTCTTGATCTATCAGCCCACAAAAGCACCAACTGATCTAGTAAGTTGAACCATTGTCTTGAAGATCGCGATCCCATTCTCGAATCAGCCCCTGAACATTAAAGCATGTGTATTTTCCCCATCTCTTCTCCAAATGTCTGCCACAGCCCACGGCATCTCCCACTTCCCAACCCACGAAGCCGCCTACAGATTCTCCCACTTCATCGGTAAGAAGTTGTATTCCATATGCCTGATGCCTCTATTATGTCTTGTGTGATTTTACTTACTCTGCATGCGTCTTCTCTCACATGTGATCTATCAGCCCACAAAAGCCCCGACTGATTCAGTGAGTTGTTTGATTGTCTCATAGTACATTCAATCCATTGTTGAAGCAAGACTCCTCAACGTAGAAACACCTTCACCCTTTTCCTTCTTGAAATAAAAAAGCCAACCGACTTTCCCACTGCTGAACCAACTGATTCAGTAAGTTGTGCCATGGCCTCCTAGTGCATTCACCATATTATCAAAACAACTCCTCAACATTGAAATATCTTCTCATTTTGTACCTTCTCGAAATTCACAGCCAACAACATCTCCCACCACCCATCCCACGGAGCCGCCTACAGATTCTCCCACTTCTTCGGTAATTAGACTTATTTGTGTCTTCGGTGCAGCATTATTAAATCATCCCCTCCTTAACGTAATCTCCTTCATTTTGAATCATACCCATCCTCTTGTAGCCCACACCTGGACCCGGCTGCTGGGTTCATACTAACAAAGGGCATTGCAAAAATGCTGGCTGCTCATGGGATAAGTCAAAAAATGTTTGTGCATGATGTTGTTAAAAGAGCTAGAGTAAGGAGCTTTTTTGTGAGGTTGATTGTCTAGAATTTATGCGGTTAAAGAATTCGACAGCGCGGATATTTTGCGTACCATTACAATATATCTCACGCATCCGTTCTAGGACGAAATTTGTGAGTTTCTAAAATAGTTGGATAGAGGATCTGGGGTGGGGTCAGGACACACACTTTTCTTTTCACCTGTGCCCTTTTTATAGTAGTTGTCTATTAAATAATACCAAGTTCGGTTAACTTTTTATGAATGACCTGGGCCTGGGCACAGTTATCGCATGGGGTATTGAATTACAAAGCATTCGCTTTGAGCACCCTGTCGTGCAGGGAAGGTCATCTTCCATGTAGGTAGTACCTATCAAGGGATATTCAGCCACTCTAGAGTCAGCAGCAATTGTGGGGCTTTTCTGGCTTCGCGCCTATTGCATTTTTCTATTCCGAGATGTTAATTTCAGTCACTTATCGTGCCATCAATTGTCTAGGTTTGCTCTTAATATGAACTACACCATTCTCTGACGAGGATATAATATAAGTCCACACCATTGTGTCTCAATTTGAGGGCGATGATTTCTGTTCTGGGCCATAAAGAAAAAAGAATAAGTACAACACTTTTGGCGAACGTGATGCCCAGCTCCAAAACCATTCACGACATGGTGCATCATCCTCCTCACTGGTTCCGCCATTACCTAAATTCAACTCCAAGTGGTTGCGTGAAGGAGAAAGGTCAAAAAGTAAAGAACTAGATCTTGGACTTTCATGATGCGATTGATTTACCTGCTGCATCAATGGGGTTCTGCTTTTCGCAAGGTCTGCTAGGGTCCAGACGAAACTAAATGAATGCCCCTTCCTCGAACCCTTTTTCAGGTACCATAATGACGGCGCAGCCGGCAAATTTGAAAATTTGTAGAACCGATGCCGTTTGTAGAACTCAACTTTCACAGGCCATATTGAGCTGGATGAAGGCATTTTCTGTGATAAATTAGCCTTCCTTTTAGACTTTCCATGGGCTACTGTTGTCTCGTCCACCAAAACTTCTCTGATATCTTGATTTTGGATGAATATTTCTCTGTCACTGATAGTGTCGCCGTCGAAGAATATTGGTGGTATGCAATATTACTGATACTTGAGACTTCATCGTGTATTAATCTATCACACAAAGGCGCAGGGGCACATAATTTTGAGTGTTGCTGATGTTGTGTGGTATCAATTGGCTTATGTGCATTTAATTAGGCCAAAGGTAATTATGAGATCGCTAAGACATGACCCAACGATGGGTGTATGTATGGTGCAAGGATATTTGGTGGAGGCTGCACACCAGCCAACAACTTTAGGCTCGATTGCTCCTGCAAGAGCAAGTGCAATACTCATAAAACCTTTCCTCTCGTGGCGACACCCTATTCAAAGCTCAAAGCCAGCCAACAGCCAACAGCCAACAGCCAAAACAGCCAACAGCCAACAGCCAACAGCCAACAGCCAACAGCCAACAGCCAACAGCCAACAGACAACAGACAACAGCCAACAGCCAACAGCCAACAGCCAACAGACAACAGACAACAGACAACACACAACACACACACCATGACCATTCCATTGCTCAACAACCAAGAGTGAAGAATGAGTAAAATGTCGGGGCAGGTTGGATATATGAGAGGGGGTGCCCGCTCATGGTCCAGTTCCTATGTACAATATTCTAGTTCTGACGCAAATGTTCGGTTCGAACATCTCTCCCTCCCCATTCTCATTCTAAGATTTGGTGGTAACCAAAACTGGGAATTAAATCAAGATACCCTAAACTTTCAATGAGACGAAAGAGTAGACGAATAAGACAGGTCAACAAATGGCCAATGTCGTTCTTTGATGAGGAATGTTGTGGGCTCACGTTCTTTTCTTGCATGAATTCCAGTCCCAACAAGCCTCATCGCAGCCTAGCCCGATCCCTATTATGTTGATCAAATTCTTTGTTCCCATCAACACCACGGGAGTTAATCTTTTGGCACAAAGATAGTCCGCAGTATGCCCGGGGCAATGACAGTACTTTACAAATGAAACAAACGAAAGGTGGTTAAAAGTACTAATTGCGTATTCACAGTGGAAAATTGTGTCCTCACTTACACAGTAGCCCACCAGTAATCATGAAAGGAGATGGCAGTAATTCCACCAATATCTAGTTCAAAGCGTTAAAAGGCGTTGCATGTGATAAAACCAAAGCAACAAAAATAACCACAATCATCATTGTTTCAAATGCTCGATCTTACTTAACCGAGAATCTCTCAATAAGTTGACACTACATATGAGATATCGACTTCGTGCAAAACATACCGTGGCCCCCAATGAGACAATCCCTGTAGCACACTACAAACGAAACAACGATGCCAAGACCCACATGCGATAGGTCTGCACAAGAGATCGCTTGGTCTGCATAATTAAACAAACTCGCATTCTGTTGGGACTTGGGACTTGGGGCTCGAGACATATGAGGCCTCTCTTTTTGCGACAATTTCCTTTTGCGAACCCAACTTTTTCAATGAACAGTCGTGAATGGTTCGAAAATGTTCGAACACGAGATCATCTTCGTTCAATAGACAACTATGTAGTATTATTTGCCACCTCGATGAGACAGGAGTCCCAGTCCTGTTCTCTGGAACCGTTCGTACCAACCTTGGCCCATTTGGTGAGCTTTATCTGGATAATTTTGCACAGAATTCAAAAGCACTGCTCGTTCTCATCCCTCTCTTCTGGCTATGGCGAATATGACAGCGTCAGGCTATTTGAAGTGTTGGAACACGTTGGCCTAAACAGTACAATGGAAAGGGTATCATCGAGACTCAGCCTATCCTCTCTTGGAAGTGAGAAAAGGTCCGGCGGACGCACTCATCCCATCAAATCCCTATCGGAGGAGGTATCGGAAGGTGGTAACAACTTTTCAGTGGGGCAACGTCAATTGCTGGTCATTGCGCGCTATGCTCACCGGAGCAAGTATAGTGATCATGGATGAAGCCACACGGCGTCTGTACTATCTATCACATCGCAGAATGAAATGACAGCATACGATTATTGAGATACAAATAGGTCTTTCGAAATTGTTTGGCAATTTCAATTTTATGTGGTTGATTTCTACTCATACAAAAATATACAAAATTAAGTTCCCACAAATGTACAGAACAGGGATCTCTCGAGTTGCTCCTGAAAACCTTAGTCTCAACTAATAGTGAAGTTCACTGTAGGACGATGCAAGTTTTTGTGCTCTATTTCGAGTCCATTGGGAATTATCCTCGGATACCCTCGACAATTTCTCAATGTCAAGAACGCCTTGTTGTTTTTGCAGTGACTGTGCCGAGAGTACAGCATCAGTATGCGTACGCCTCTTCTTTGCCACTTGCATCATGAAGTCGTGGCTTATCAACTTATCTAAGCCTAGGCATTCGTACAGCCACTCTGGTGAGTTAGCCTCGGTCGGTTTATCTTCGAGTTCTCTTTTCATTCGCCTCACGTCCACAATCAAGGATCGACGGAAACGATTCTTGTCTTGGGTAGAATACCACTTGGATTCGATATTATCATTAGGAATGAAAGCAATTTCACTGAATCGTGAAAAAGTGAGTGCTCGCGGAATCGTTGGAGAGGTGGTTGCTTCTTTTGTAGATGACATGGTTAGCTTCAGGATAAGGGTTAGCTTCTTATTTCGGCTGAATAGAAAGATGGGCGGTTTGCTGAGGTGTGCGTGTTTGGCAATCTCGTGAGGCAGAAGTGAAAATTATGATACCATATTATCGTACCTACTTGTAGATACGATACCATCTTCTACATCAAACAAGAAGTAGATCTTTGGCATGAATATGAATAGAGGTATCTTGAAGTACGATTGAAACACAGCTGTGACAAGCTTCCTTGCTTCTTTCCAACAAAAAAAAATCCCTTCAAACAAACAACCCAACAGATTACTACCTTGATTATCCCCAAAAGATAGTGAATTAACCTGAAAGGGGGCACGGAAGAAGAAGAATATTTTTTGGTGCCAGATAGATATCCTGCAACAGCTCAAATTTCCCTTCAAACAAACAACCCCCAACAGATTACTACCTCAATTATCCCTAAAAGTTAGTGAATAACCTGAACGGAGGGGAGAAGAAGAAGAATATTTTTTGTGGCCAGATCTTTTCTTCCCCTATCCTGATTGAAGTGCGGGTGTCTCGTCCAAGAGAGTACGAACGTATCTATTTGCGAAGCTTCCAGATTTAGAACAGACCTACGACAGGCAGTATCTTTCCATGATATCCCTTTCACGTGGGAACTTGTAAAATATGTTCAGTACAAACCATGCATTTTGTCCAACTTGTTTCTGTTCAGTCACGTCGGGACAAAAATGAGACAGGGCGGGGCCACACGAACATGCGGTATTGAAAATGTCGGGTTCGCAAAAGAATTTTTTTTGCAAAAGAGTATGTAGGCCTCAGGTCTATCTACAATAGTTTTAAGTCCCAAGAGGTCACTTGCTTCTCACCCTTTCCCACATTGAGGCCAAACTGGCCATGGAGGTGGATCAGGTAGCAGTCGATCGCCTGCCTTAGAGTTCTTCATTTGTTGAGGGTGCACTTGTTGTTGTGTGGTTGGCCTGACCTGCGTTCAGGTCTTGCGGTGTAACATTCGATGCAGCCTCGATGGAGTCGTCAAAATTCATTCTTGCGCTGGTGGCCTCGGCTGGGTTGCATCGCAACCCCCAAATTGACGCAATGGATATACCCCGGTGGGAGCGGCCATGTGACTGTGGCACATTGTACCCCCAAGCTCCCTCCCCTTGAGGTCTTTCACAAACGATGATGGGTAGTAGCGTACAACGTTGAACATATTGAGTGCGGGGGCAACACTCTCTGCAGCCACCTGAGCGACCAGGAGTCTCATATCTTGATCTTGCTCGCGCTGCGGGGTGCCTTCCCATCTCGTGACGAACGGACAGTCAGCTTTGCTGGTTGTTGGTGGCAGCCCACAGTACCCCAGGTGTATGCCTGCCACTCATCATCACACATCTTCCTACATCCTTCCTTGGACTTTGCCTCTGTGGGCACATTCCCCGCACTCCTGCTTGTATCCCCCTGAAAAATTCATCCCCGGCATCATCCCTTGCATATCATGGGTGGTCCCCCCCCCCCATCATCCCCATAGCTTGTGGCACCTGGTTCGGCACGGCGGGCGGGACGATGTTCGTCGCAATATTCGGCGTGATATTTGGCGCTGCCGCAAAGGTCAGTGGAACACCATTCGGCATGACCACC
>JALLBF010001633.1:0-12658 GCA_036939945.1 Thalassiosira sp. AJA248-18
TGATCATGATCGCGGTGTCAAACAAAATTGTGACGAATGAGAGAGGGGGGAGAGTGCTTGTTTCGGATATTTCCCCCCTAATTCGGATACATAGTTCATGTATCCAAAGAAAATCAATTTTTTGCCTAAAATAGCCCACGTATCTGGAGCTCGAAGACCACTGTATCCGACAGCCATTATTATTATTCCTACGTATCTCTACAGTAGGAAACAGCCCCAGATTCTTAGAATGGCGCGTCTGAATGCAGCGCCTGTTGGTGCCCTCTCTCCTAGTTGCAGCGGTGAAGTGAATGCACAGCACCTTTCTCTCGATCCTCTCGCGACCTTCTACCAGCAATATGGCAATATCTGCCATAAATCGGTGGTTTGATAGTAGACTAAGGTAAGAATTCGGTGCATAAGGTCGGTACGATTTCGATTGAGGTCGGTCGTTTCCTCGGTACATATTGTCTCTTGTCTCATTATTACATTTGATCTCTCGTTCGCATATATTCAAACTTTGGAAGCAGCCATCTAAAGCTTATCGTATTTATTTATGTTCCAAACAACGCAAATCTAATATCTCCACTCCAAAAACCCTGAACGACAAAGAAACACCCGTCACCGCAGCCATGATGAACGATAGTGACGGCGACTCCAATGTGGAATTTGGAAAGAGCTCTTCCCCGACCGCAGCAAGGACCAATCCCCACACAGATATCGTCGATGAAAGCAGTGAAAATGATAATGCCCAAATCACGATAGAAATCCCCGATTCCGATGGCCCCAGCAACCATAGCAACCAAGAAGACGAAGACGCCAAAATAAATCCCGACGACCGAGGTAGCAACCTCGTTACTCTTCGCGACGTCCAATTGGTCGAACTTTCCATGGAACATATCACATATGCTCCTTCTACCCGATCAGCCGCCACGGCGGTGGCATCCATCAAATCATCATCATCATCATCCTCAAATAATAATATTTCTTCATCCATGAAGTCAAAACGAACGACCATCCTATCGGACGTTTCTACCATGGTCCGGCCACACCAACTCAGCGCATGGATGGGTCCCAGTGGATGCGGCAAGACGAGCCTATTGTCCGTCGCTGCCGGATTGATTGCCGATCCCGCCAATGATCTCATTGGAGAGTCTTGCATAAAAACCAATGGCGAAGTGGGGTCACTGCCCAAACGTCTAGTGGGTGTCGTATGGCAAGATGATTTGCTATTGTCCAATCTGACCGTGAAGGAAACGGTACGATTCGCGGCTCGGTTGAAAACTCCACAGGATATATCGGATGAAGAGGTGGAGATGTTGGTCGACAATACGCTGTCCAAGTTGGGGTTGGTGCATGTTCAGGATAGTTTGATTGGTATTCCGGGGGGGAGTGGGAAGAGTCGGGGGATTTCTGGTGGTGAGCGTAAACGTGTGGCCGTGGCTGTGGAATTGGTTGCAAGGCCTAGCATTTTATTGCTCGATGAACCGAGTTCGGGTCTTGATGCAAGTACTGCGTATCAGCTCATGCTAACATTGAAGAACCTGTGCCGGCTCGGTCATTCGGTAGCGGTTGTCATTCATCAACCGAGAACTTCCATCTTCAACATGTTTGATAATTTGCTGCTTCTAAGCCAAGGAAAGGTCGTTTACGAAGGAGCGCCATCGGGAGCGAGAGAGTTCTTGGAATCGTGTCCTGGCGTTGGCGAGCTCCCTCCAGAGACCGGTAAAGCAGATTGGATCATGGATGTTATCAACGAGGACGAG
This sequence comes from Thalassiosira sp. AJA248-18, assembly GCA_036939945.1. Lineage (NCBI taxonomy): Eukaryota > Bacillariophyta > Thalassiosirophyceae > Thalassiosirales > Thalassiosiraceae > Thalassiosira > Thalassiosira sp. AJA248-18. The sequence goes on from JALLBF010001633.1 coordinate 1,746, forward strand.
AAAAAAGGAGAAGGGAAGTTACCAATATTGTGGAAAGAGTTTTATTCGAAGAAGCAACAACTTCTCCCACAGAGCGTGTCAGATTCCGGTAATCAAAAAAGAATGACGCGTCGGCTCTCTACGCGGCAAGAACTGGTGGAAAATGAGCCCAAGTTCCAAGCATCATTCTGGCAACAGCTGAAGCTGCTAACTATCCGAGCATCTCGGCAGCAGAGAGGACAGCGCTTGACACGAGTTGCTGTCGTGTTAACGTTCAGTTGGACTGCATTCACATGCCTGGCATGGGGACACCTCCCCGACACTACCACCTACATTTTCAGCAGGGCTTCCCTACTCTTCTTTCTCATCATAGCCCAGAGCAATTCCGTGGTGACCTCCTCGCTGGTCATCTTCTCGTCGGAGCGTAGGCTGCTGTCTCGCGAACGAGCAAAGAAGATGTATGGCGTCTTGCCTTACTTTATTGCAATGACTCTCTCTGATATGATGAACTCGGTGGCATTGCCGACGCTTTATGGCATTATCGTTTATTGGGTTTGCAATTTAAGGTCAACAGCGCCTGCATTCTTTACGTTCACACTTACATTGTATCTGACTATATCAGCAGCGCAAAGCACTGGCCTCTTCTTGAGTGTGCTCATCCCAAACACTGCGGTGGCATTGATGCTTGCTCCGCTTCTTACTATATGCTTGATGATCATTGGAGGGTTCTACATGCCGCTTGATCTCATCCATCCTTCGCTTAGGTAAGATATTTGGTATCTGATTATTATTTACCGCTATGCATGTTTTTTGAGGTATGCCATAATATGTGCTCTCTCTTGGACAACTCCTCTTCTCTTGTATCCTGTAGATGGGCTTCCTGGCTTTCCATGGCGAGGTATGGATTCTCCGCATTCATCATTAACGAGTTTGAAGGCAGATCTGTTATATGTGGTGATGACTCTGGTGATGATGATGACGAATGCCCAATGCCTGGATCTGCTGTGATTGATTCATTTGGCATTAAAGGCGTTTGGACTAGCATTTGGTTAAATGTGTGGATGCTGGTAGTCATCCAAATTGTTCTACGAGTTTCAACTTATATTCTTATTCGCAGATCCAAGTGATCGGTCAGAAATTGGCTAGGGACCTCCTACCTTGACCATTCTTACCTTCTTCTTGTCACACAGATACTGAACTGTAAAATCCAGACGCAACTCAATTTACTTTCCTCACCCTCGATTGATTCAACTCACTAGACAGTTAATCTTTATATCGCACTGAGTTAAGGTCATCTTTAATACTTATTTATTGCTTGAATTGACTTCAGACATGAAGACAGAGTTTATCAAACGGTTCCAAATGAAATTGATTCCCCATAAGTCCAAACCTTTGGACCACACGCAAATATCTTGAAAGACCAGACACAGCAATTTTACTTCCCCATCTACTGCATAATCATTTTCTTCTGAATACGTCCATTCCTTCACAGTTCAGGACCATCACGACTGGTGTACAGAAGGGGCATGTTCCATCCACGCACCAACACGAACACAGTGTTCAAATCATTAGGCTTGGAGGCATCCATGAATTCTCCTCCTGGGGGAATCGCAAATCCTTTGTCTTGAAGGAAAGCTATCACTCTGGGCATGATTCCAATAGGGGCATCATCGTACCAGTGTGTACAGCTTGCTAGAACACCCCAAAGCTTAATTTTCATGTTCATTACAGGATCAGCATAGTGATTCCACAAGGGAAGAAAGCTTGAGTTTTCACCGGCATATACACAGCAAGTGTGATTGGAGCTGTGGACTGAATCAAGACTCGAAACGCCAAACACTGCGGATATCAACGACCTGATTCCAGCTTGAGTAATGGGATTTCCAGTCATCCCAAGCTTCCGCAACGTTGTATTCGTCTTCAATGACTCGGCAAATATGCTTGCATCGTCATCATTCAGCAAGTTGTCGTCTAGTAGCAAAACCGCTATGGTGGGATTGCTCGCAAGACAAATTGAGATTAGCTTTGCACCATGCGACCCAATGCAGTTGCCTCGGAGGCTGAGGTCACTCAAATTATTCAGAGCAGGAACAAGAGCTCTCATAACATCGTTGTTTTGGCCAATACCACATCTATCAAGCATGAGTGTATCAAGTCTAGGGTGCTTGATCACAGCCCTAACAAGAATGACTGCATCATGCTCGGATTCAATGCGATTGGAGTCAATGTTCAAAACGTCAAGTGTAGTGTTAGTCTCGAGAGCACTGGTTACAAATCTGATGCCATTTCTTCCGAGGCCATTATTCATCAACGTCAAATATTGTAAAGGTGCCGTCTTGAATGCTTGGAGCAGCATGTCTGATACCACATTTCCCAGCTGAATTTGCCTTAACACAAGATGGATGTACCCACGCATACTACTGCCATTGTCAGACGATAACGCCCGAACGAAATTCTTCCATCCTGGCAACAGTAAATCGTCGTGTAAAAGTACGTCCTCAAGATTATCCTCCCCAAATGGAGTGACGCTGATTAATCCCCGCTTAACTTCCCCAGAAGGCCCGTATTTGCACCGAAGCATCTGCAAAGTTCCTTGCGTTATCATAGTTTGAGTGATGGCCATATCACGGGCATGATCTTCGCTATAGCCTTGAGAAAGTAATCCAGCATAAAACCGCCTCCCTTCATCGATGATCTCGTTGTTCATGACCATTTCATCATTGTTTGGGCCATTCTTCAAAGTGGGATTTGCCTGCTTTGTTATTTCGAGTGATGAAAAAGGATGTTCCTGTCAAGGTCCATCTTCTCGGTGAACAGCGTGATTCAGTCAGGAATGGCAACTGTACCCAGTTGGCAGTCGCCAGCATTAGATGAAGATTCATTCAGAATCCTACTTATTGTGCTTGTCAGGATACATCTCGTGGCAATTGAACTTCTTTTGAAAAGCATTATACTACTTCATCCAGAACTGACTCATGGGGGCGAACAAAATGGCTCTTCCAATACAATTGCATTTTGGGTTGGGACGATATTGCAACTTCTTTCGTTGCCGAGGCAGCTTCGGTAAGAGAAGGTCTCGCATAGAAGAAGAACCCTACTACTTATGATGGAAAGTTGCCTCTAATATTCATATGCAGAGCTGGTGGATTCTACAGTCTATCTCCATTGATGGGACATGTGCACACAACAATTTCACCGCCTAGAATATCCGCCGAACATCAGCGGGGCTAGCCAAGGGACATACCTTGCGGGTCTCGCCTTTTCAAGAGAAAACTGCAGAATTTCATTCAGAAGGATAATACAAGTAGTATACAGCTAGATAAGCAATTTGATTCGAAACAGTAAAAATGGCAACAGAGGAGCAAAAACTGGCTCACCCCATACGGATGTTCCCGCTCATTCCTGAGTCTTGCTGCAGACCTGCTCTTTCCCTCGAGAATACGCAGTTTCTCGAAAAAGACGTAGGCCTCTCTGTACGTCACGTTGCCACACTGATCTTGATTCTTTCCACTGAGAAATGTGTTCAATGAATTGCTGTTGATGTCGCCCAATGCCGAGAGCAGAAGGGATTTGGTCATTCCATCACGCTGGAGAAATGCTTTGATTTTCGTGACCAATTGAGGGCAAGTATCATAAACAACACCTTCCCTCACTCCTTGCACGGAATTGATGCGCATGAAAAACTCCAACGCTTCTATATTCATTTCAACCCTAGACTTCTTGCGAGGCGCATCTTCTCCTGTAATACTTGAGCTTCCCATCGAAGACGCAGCGGACTTGCGTTTGCCACTCATTTTTGCCAACTCCTTTTCGTACGCCACCCGTGCAAGCAACTTTGCTCCGGCCCAATATGTCCCATTCTGAGTTGCACTCCACTGATTCTTGTAAGTCCCCGGGTCCATGAATTTCCTGAATGTGTTGGTATTGACTCCCATTGTTTCGATGACACACTGTGCAATTTGTGCAATGACAGTTTTTCGTGAGAAGCTATCATGATGTTATATTATGGACAAAAAGAAGAAGAAGAGGATACTCACCGTCTGGTTCGAGGTCCCATCAGCCTTGCATTGATCAATGTAGCGCTGAAGCTCGTTTCTCACCTATGATGGAAAGCAGGAATTGAAGAATACAGTGTCAGAAATCACTTCTCTTCAGTTATCATTCATAGGAACAACATATTCTTACCATATTAGGCGTTTTCTGTTTGCCGCTCTTGGTGGTCGGAACCCAATTGTCCGTTTCCCAAGGCATTATCTCGTCGTCCGAGGAGAAGTCAGCACTACTCGACAACGATGACGCGTAGGCTGATAAGGAGGAGGCGGCGGCGAAGGCCGATGAGGCAGCGTAGGCCGACGCAGCGTAGGCAGCCCTTTGTGATGCCGCCGCGGCGCGATGGCCATCCGCGTTATTGGTGTAGCCGGCGTAGGAGAGACGATGGTCGTCCATCGATGATGAGGGGTAGAAGCCTCTTGTTCCGGGATAGGAGAGACCGTTTCCGGCGCTGGGGTAGTAGTTGTTCGGGTTCATTGTTGTTGCGTCGGCATCGTGGGTGCAGTTGTATTGTGGAATGAAGTAAAGCGGAAGCTCTCTGGCTCCGGGATAGGCGAGACTTTGTGATGCCACCGCCGCCCCGCGGTAATCCGCATTATTGGGATAGCCATCGTAAGAGAAACGACGGTCGTTCCCCGATGATGTGGCGTAGTCGTCTCTTGCTCCGGGATAGGAGAGACCGTTTCCGGCGTTGGGGTGGAAGTTGTTCGGGTTCATTGTTGACGGTCGATATCGTGGGTGCCGTTGTATTGTGCGAATGAAAGCGGAAGCTCTAGAGAGGTAGATGAAATGAAATTGAGTTGGAGGGCCGGGACTCAAAAAATTCCGCCACCGCTCCGCCGTTTCTGTAAGTAGGAATTAGTAATGTTGTACGGAGGAATTGAATTCTGTAACGGCTTTTTTGGCGCGGAGTGAGCTGATCCTGGCATCAGGGCAGGGTATCTCACTCTCGGCTACTTCACCTCTCTTCAGACGACAATGCACCCTATCCCTACTTTGATCTCCGCGAATGGCCTTATACCATTACATTTGTGTGTGCTTCAATCAATACCCCGGTATATATACGTGCCATCGGTAGGTATGCTGCGGTAGAGATAAGGAAGTTAGATTAAAGAAGTTGCAGAGATTACAGATATCCCAGGTGTCGCCTGCATCAGGGCAACTCTCATCGGCTCTTCACCGATGCACCCTCGACGATCAGCCTCCTTTGATCTTCGTGGACGGCCTTATTGTATACCATTATATTTGCGTGTGCTGCAATCAATACCCCAGTATAAATACGCGCTGTAGAGATGACGAAGTTAGATTACAGTTGCAGAATGTTAAACTTCAGGAAGAATCTTTGGCAAGCCATCTTCTTTCCCCCACTCTTTCCAACTTCCGTCATATATCCTTGTGTTCTCCTCGGTAATGTTTCTTCCTAATTCTTTCAACGCCAAATATCCGTGGCATACCGAGCTGTGCATATGAGCACGCAAGAAACAATATGATGTATTAGTTGACGCTAAGATTTCAATAATATACAAAAAAGATTCAATGCTTACACTCCACTCCCGCAGCTTAGAATAATTTTCAGCTCTGGGTTAAGGTAATCGATTTCACGCTCGTCAAAAAGCTTCTTCAGCGTTGATTTTGGCTGGATTGCCAGTGAGTTCATAGGAGTGGCAATCTGACTGTAAGGGAGGTGTATTGCTGACGGCATGTGACCCTTTTTAGCATACCCAGAGCCTCGAGTGTCAATAATAACACTTTTCTTTGCTTCCATGTCTTCCCCTTCTAAATATTGATTTACTGCATCCAGAACTTCTTCTTTTCCACATATGTTCATGGCATTTGAAACGTTGAGATTATACTGCGGCGTTGTTGTGGGATAGTATGTACGATACAATCGAGTGACATTGAGTATCCCTTGATGGAAGCAGTCAATGTACTGATTCCCCATGGCAGCATAATCTCCATCCTGTTGTTTCTCTTCTTTGGCCAGCAACGAATTTGTCTCTACCAAGCCACCTTCATCTACGTAATCTTCCAAACTACCTTGCATCAGATGCACTTTGCGAGAATCGTGCCCCATACTTAGAAACAAAAACCAAACCCTCGGTGTGAATAGTGCTCCCCGCTTTGCATAAATTATAATATGGTCTTCATTGCGTATGTCATATGCATCCATTGCCAGACCAAATAGCTTTGGAGGAGGCATCATGTGTGGCAGCCCTTTTGGGTTTTTGTTTGGGAATAATTCGTATGTGGTGGCAATCGCATCGATATCCAAAAATCGCGCGTTGGGTAAACGAGGGCCAGTGGAATATTCTTGAGAAGGATGACGGGTTAGGCCGGTGGTAGGATCTGGTTTATGGTACCATGATCCATCGATGAATACTATTTTGGACGACTTTGATTGTGTCTGTCGCTGCTGCTGCTGCTGCTGCTGCTGCTCTTGATTGAAAGCGTCTAGACACTGTCGAACTGAAACTAAAGTTTGATCATATAGCTGAGGAAATAGACTTGTAATGTCATCCCCCGTTGTCGATGCTGCACACGCTGTCCGTCCCAATGGCATTTTCATCTTCCTGTTTGAATATCTGCCGTCAAGCAATCCAAATTTCACCGCAATCGATGATATCGAAAAGGCGTGAGTTCCCCGGGAAAACAATAATGCAACATATGCGGTCGATGCAACCGATACACAAGCGCGGCGGCAGAACATGATGAAGATGATCCTAGAGACAGCTAGAGACCCTATCAAAAAATGAGGCTTGCGGGTTTATTACCATATGATGTTTCAGTGATGTTTGCGAGAGGTTGGAGTCAGTTGCGAGTTGTGGTGTGGTCTGTTGTGAGAGAGGGAAAGATTGATTTGGCGATCTGCACGATCGTTGTACTATTCCTATGTACATCTAGTCGCTATCTAGTACCTCAGATCACCTCGCTAGCTCCCCTCCGCGCTCCATCGCATCCTGCATCCCGCTCCTCCATCCTCCATCCTCCATCCTCCATCTCCATCCTCCATCCTCCATCTCCATCCTCCATCCAACTAACCTCCAACCTCCAACCTCTCGCCACCCTCCCTCCACAAACAACAGAAACAACGCCGGAGACGATGATGGTCCACCATTCCATCGTAGGAGCATTACGGTTGTTATCAATCATCTTCGCCTCTCAAAAATCATATTATGTGCATGCTACTCAAAGGCAGGCCTTTGTCGCTAGACCACATTATTATAAACCATCTCTCCCTTTGCTGTCATCCCCTTTCCACAAGAAGTTTGTAACATCATATGAGTCATTTTGTCCGTGTCCGTACTATTTGCATCGCTCTGAGAGAAGAAAATATGCTCCGCTTCCAATACCATCTACATCTACATCTTCGGGAATATTAGCAGATTGCAAAAATATTTGCGAGGGAGCTTCTGGTAGGAAGGATGCAGATAGAAAATCAACACTTCGTTTGAACCAACGAAAATTGCCCAAAGAAATAGTGAGATGTCGGACAGATGTCAAAAAGGCATTGCACATATTGGGAGATGCTTACCCTCACTTGTCAATTTCCTTGGAACAAAATGAGGAGTTTGATGCATTGAAAGGATTGGAATTATCATATGAGCAACTCCTTGGCATTCTTGGTGGAAGGGGCCACAATAGTGCCGGACCTGATACAAGAACAGTCACTTTGGATGACACACTCATTATTGATGGAAAGTCAACAGTCGCTGCCTTGGATGTACTGCGCAAGAATCGCAATCTTCCTGTGGCTTTACATTTACTAAGGTTATCAGTGGAAGGGGCGCATTACAATCGAAAAATGAGACAATTGCTGGCACCAGAAAATGAGAATGATTGTAATGAATTACGTCGAGTTTACAAGGCCATGTTCTCTCTCTTGGGGCACACGAACCAACAGCAAGAAGGATCAAGCTATCCACGTCTAATCATTTACTTGCTCCGCCATCATATGTCAAAGACTGCCCAAATTCAACCTGGATCTGAGATGTATCATGCAGCTATAAATACCCTGGGCAAGTTTGGAGAGTGTGGTCTAATCTTGGAGATTTTGGGAGAAATGGAACAATCTCATGAAACAAAGATCAATGCAGAAATTGGAACCTTAACCACTTCCGCGCCAGCGGTTGATAGGATGGCATATCAAACAGCAATATCTTCCCTCGCCAGGCATGGACATTGCCGCGAAGCAACGCGATTGTATTATCGAATGCAATCCAAAGGATTTGAGCAACCCGATATGAACATTTACAACGAATTGTTGATTGGTATCGCAAAAGAAGCTGGTAGAAGTACTGATATAAACTGTATTGCAAATGGCGGCGTTGCCGGTGGCAGTGACAATAATTCCTCGAAACCGTTGCATAAAGTAGCTCTTGAGATCCTGCATGAAATGAAAACGAAAAATAGGCAGCCGACAGAGCAAACTTTCAATTCTGTCATATCAGCTTGCGGAAAAGAAGGAGCATGGGATGATGCAGCAAGAGTAGCCGAGGAAGCTCGCAACGTTGCAATAGAAGTAAGGTCCTACTATGGCGGTCGTGCAAACGAACGCGACGTTGTTGAAAATGTGATCACAAATGAGAATACATGCGTGCAATCAACAGATATTGAGTATTCAGTTAACATCATGCAAGAAAGTAGCTCAACCTATTTCCAGAATCTACAATGTTTTCATCAGGTTGGGAGAGGTAAAAATGCTTGGTGGGAAATAGGCCGCTACAGTGTTTCTGATGATAAGTATGAAACAGATGATGCCGTTAATGGCAATAGTGAGGACAATAATAAGAATTCCAGCCCACAAGTGCGAAGTATTGTCATTGGAATACATCCACATCGGAACCCGGTCTCTAATGGATTGTCCATTGTATTTTTTGATGAAACGAGACAAGTCAAGCTGGGAAGAATGTTGTTGAAGAATGCGTCTTCTCGTCAACCAGGCAAGACCAATAACCAAGCACAACAACACTACTATAGCTCCTTGGTGGGAATGGAAGTCAACAAATCAAGAAGAGGAGAGGGGTTGTCGAAAGTATTTGTCGCAATATGGCTTCGTATTTGCCTTGAAACGAATGCTTATCCGCGTGCTGCAGTGATGAACAAGCCATTGATTTCTTATGTGTTGATGGGTACTTTCAATTTCATGCCTCAGAATGGTGGAAGCCGCGTTGAGTTAATTCGGTTGAAAAGAGATGAAAACAGCATCGATGGAAACAATGATGGCTACAATCCCCAATTTGGGCTGTACTCTCCTTCCGCAAAGTCCCTACAAGGGTTGTTCAGTCAGCGAGTTCTGCGTACACAAAACATAGCTATTTTGGATCAACGTCCTTCATCTGCCTCTTGTGAAAGGGGGGCCACCATTTACCTAAAGACAAAATTTGAGCATCCCATGGCAATTGAGGAAAATGCAGTGAACTATACCCCCCCTCCCTTGCTACAAAAAGAGAATATGGTTGACATGCTATTCGGTGCGGATCAAATAGAGGCAAACCAAACTAATGTACAAAGAACGATGCTTGATAGACAGATACATTTCATCTTAAAAACAAATGGTACCAATGGTACCATTGCACCTTGTAAGTTGGAAATCTTCACAAACAGCACGTTGCTAAAAAAAGCATTCTTGAGCTATGTGAGCAATTATGCTGAATAAAGATGATCATAATCAATAACAGATTTCAAGTAAACTACATTATTCGATGTAAGTATGCTCCTTTTTGCATGTTGTTGGATAAGTGCTCTCTGTAGGCGTAGTAGAAAGATACATACAACAAGTATGGTAGAAATTGCTCATTAGATGGTTCGTTCTATTTGGCGACAGCCTACCCTCCTCTCCTCTTGCCATTGTGTTTAGAAGAGATACTGATATCGATAAGGATACCAGTGTCTGATATCGATAACGGTCTTCTCGGTTAATGTCGAGATCAATAGGTAAGTATCAACAATATCGATACTGATATCGGCGTCGGCAGTTAGAGTGAGATCTTGATATGATATCAATATCAATACTTATATTGGTTCGATATCTGAAGATATCGATAACAGCGTCGATGTCGGTCTTGATACAGATATTGATAACGCTGTCAACACCGGTGTCAGTATTGGTATCTCTGCCGGTATCAATAATGAAATCTATGTCGGTATTGATACTGATCTTGAATATCTGTACCCACGGGATATGGATAGCAGTATCAATGTTGGTCTCGATATTGATAGTATTGATATTATTGACGATCGCTGACGATATCGATACGATATATATGTCGGTATTGATACTGATCTTGATACAGATAGTAGTACTGATATCGATTCGATATCAGTACCGGGGATACCTATGTGGACGGATAGCAGTACCAACTACTCCCAACAGCAATACCACGGGACTAGATCATCTTCTTGCTCTCTTTTCCAGCGTACGTCGCGGAAATAACAATATCCTACCACCAATCCCGGAGACTGGCTCCCTAGAGGACAGCGAAAGCGTATCCTCTAGCCTAGCCCGATTCCAACTACTACCTACTCGCCTAACCAACAGCCACACCTACCAGTTTTATCCAACCTAACCACCAACCAGCTCTATGTACAGGAATCCGAGAGTACATATCTACATTCAAGCGTGGCTGGCTCGCAAGCAAACAGCCATTCGCCAACTAGCTCTAACACTGCAAACCGCAGCCGCATCGACACCTAGTGTAAATGTAACTCTCCCTAGCTCACTGTTACGCCCACTGTACGCCCAAATCAATGGCGGGTCTCGATTTTGATATTTATCACTGTAAAAATCGGTATTGGCATTGGTATCACTGCAGATATTGATAATGATATGCGAGCTCGAGCAACCTTGAGATGGAAATTCTTAACTTTCCCTTACAACTTAACTT
>JALLBF010001686.1:0-10126 GCA_036939945.1 Thalassiosira sp. AJA248-18
CTGAGAACTTTAGGACCCAAGTTCAAGTGTGCAATCTTTAGCAAGTGGTCGGTAGGAATTCATCCCGCCAAAATTTCCCCAAGAGCAAAGAGCAGTGACTCTCCGTCATCATTATATTTATTTGACACATCATCATAATGAAAAAGTCTGCTTCCATCATTCAAGACCATGCATGGTAGGATGGGCCAGACAACCAACCATGCAGCACCAGATGACTTTATACGTCCCTCATGAACCAAAAACACTGTATGTGAGCAGCTGGACTGTTATATTTTGGGTTGTGGTTGGCAATTAGAATACCTACTACTGTCTACAAACATCCAACTTGTATTCATCCAAAGCCATATTCATCAATGGAGTCAAATGACACAGCATGAATCCATTCCTCATTTGCTTCTTCTTCTGCGTGACTGACAAACTAGAATCATTCTCGATTGAGTCCAATTCTTTCAGTATGGCTTCGACATCCAGTTTCAACGGCGATCCATCACAACTGAAAAAGTCATGGGGCATCTTCCGTTTGGCCCAGGTATGATTGGCAAATTTATAGTTTTGGCAGTAGTGTAGTAATGTCGGCAAAGCACCGCTACCTTCATAATATTTAGACTCATCAGTATCGCTGCTGTGATGATAATTGCCGTAGCCATAGTTTTCCAAACGGTGTAGTGTCTCTGTAGGAAGAGAGTTGGAAGTGGCACCTTCGCAAACACTGCGCAGTGTTTCGCTACTGGGGTGTTGACGGAAGTCCTTTTTGCTGACAGAAGGCCCGGTTCTCCTCGCATAATCGTCGATCCAAAGCCAACCCTCTGTCGTTGACATGGTATTGGGGTCACTCACCATATAACTCGAAGAGAGGGCAAACTTCAATTGCATGTCGGCCGCTGACATTGTAAATGCATACATTTCTGCCAGTAATTTGGGATATTGGTCATGAACCCGAGGAGTGAAATCGTGCCATCGAGGGAGCAGGGCCATCCAATCACTTGCAGAAGCAATATATACAGGTCCAACGGCATAATTCTTATCCGCAAATTCTCGTGTTGTGTATGCATTCTTATTATTGGAACTTCCATCTTCATCACTTTTTTTATGTGGTGGAACAACATTCAAACACGGAGAATTTGCCCCACAAATCATCGTCAAGTTGAAGTCTTTAAAGTCTTTCCGTGCATTACCCATTCCTGCCGAAGCCCACAGTCCACCAATACCGAAGTGCTGACCCGCCGCCACACCGTTAGTCACATGAGATGGAAGCGGTGGCAATTGTTTTTGGCGTAGCAATAATATCTTCCCACGCTTATCTTTGTATTCTACCAAATCGCGATAGCCATCCCTCGATACGGGCATGGATGTCATACCCTCTCCTAACTGCGGTACTATGGGACGCAATGCCATCATATCCGGGTCAACAAGAGCTACCACTGTTTCTTGGAGTGTTGTGTGATTCATCCAATCGTACAAACCTCCCGGTTTATTCGAATACTTATAATGTTTACCAACAAGTGCAAACGAGGGAGTGAAATGCAATCGTAGTTGATTGTTGGAATATCGTTGGATCTTTTGGAATTCAACTTGGATAGCCTCTTCTTGAGAGGTTTTTTGACACCCCGATACGATGCGTGTGATGGGTCCCAAATGCCCCGCACGACGGAAGGAATAGTAGGAGGCGATGGATTGCCAATGTTGGTAGCCGGAGCAGTCAGTGGAGAAGACGACGTGTACGTCTTTGGATGATTGATCGCTTTTGTTGTCATTTGTATCGTTGCTTTGACGATTGGCGGCAGCAACAGCTTCATTTCTTTCCAAGAATGGATTGCCAGCACCATTGACATCACTGACCGCTTCAAATTGATGAAGCTTGATGAAATAGAAGAAAGAAACTGTCCACGTTACTGCAAGCAGAGTTGCCAACAAGGACGCGATGCGTATCAATAATGACGATCGTCCTCCTCTGCGAATATTATGTGGATTCATCCTCCCCTCATACCCACAGAGTGGCTCTCTCACGCTTCGCCGCGATAAAAATATTTCTCATGCTGACGTTCAAACCCATAGACCGGGGCTCCCTGGCCTGATATTATGCGTGCTATGGGCTATGGGCATCATCAGCGCTGCAGCTATGGGCATAGATGGGCATCATCAGCGCTGTTTTGTGCACACACATCTCTGAAAATCGCTTGTTTCAACTGCCCCCCAAAACTTCTCTTGGGGGTGCGCGTGCGCTTGCTCACCTCTCAGTCGCCCCAAAACGCCCCCCAACTTCAACGCAACTGCCCCCCCCCGCCCCCGCCCCGCCGGCCCTGCCCCGCGCGCCCCGCCCCATCTGTTTAGGTACAACAACTCGATAACAACAATGCTTCGTCCCAGCACGGTCCCAGCATCCGGCATGGTCCCAGCTCCATCCCACCCACCCAGCGCTGTGCCTGCTTGAAGCATTTATAGCCAGAGAGCAAAAGTAGTTCGATTCGCTCCTGAGTTCGCTAGTAAGAAGTTTTGAAAGACGACGGACAACTCACCACCGACCACGAACCGACACATTCATTTTTTTTTCTGTGCGATCGACCGTATCACCCAGCCAGGAGGTGACTAACTAACCTCTACCCATTACAAATCAAAATTCATCATGGACAACCAAACCGAAGAACAGCACCGACATGTCGAACTCAATCGGCAGTTTGCATTGGAGAAGGGGGGAGGACATCATCGCATGAATAATAACATTGAGAAGGAGAATTGGTCTCAAACTACTGCGTCATTGCAGTTGCAGGATGGCCGTGCTGCACCTGGTTGTCATACTGCAGCTACAACAACAACTGCTGCCGATACTAATATGGCGTCAAACAATAAACAACAACCAGCGCGTGAGAGTTTTGGTGATGGTGGTATCGACTGGGATGCGGCTATTTGCGAGGTTGATGCATTGTTGGCCAATACATCAAGTAGTAGAAAGACTGTTGTTCAATCCAACAATAATGATGTCGCCACCAAACGGCGAAAGGTGGAAAATAAAAATAATACAACACAATCAAGTAAATCACAACATAATAATTCAGAACAAAAGAAGAAGTCATCGGGGTTGACGGAGGAGCAGCGAGCAAGAATGGAGGAGAATAGACGGAAAGCTTTGGAAAAGAAATCGAAACTCCTTGCAGCAGCGTCATCATCCAAATCATTAACCGTGTCTACTACTCTCAAATGTCCATCACCATCATCTCTTTACAACGATGAACAACGGGCGCGAATGGAGGAAAATAGGCAAAAAGCGTTGGCAAAGAAGAAGCAAGCATTGCAATTGAAATCAGCTGCTGCAGCTCAACCAAAAAAATGCCCTCCTTCTTCGACAATAATTTACAATGAAGAACAGAGAGCACGCATGGAGGAGAACCGTCGAAGGGCATTGGAAAAGAAGAAGAAACAACAAGGAATTGCACACCAGGAGCCATTATTAGGTGCAACATCAACAACATCTGTCGTTGGACCCTCTTCAACAACAGCTGTTTACAACGAAGAACAACGTGCAAGAATGGAGGAAAACAGAAGAAGGGCGCTGGAAAAGAAACAGCAGAGGTTGCAACAGCTTTCACAACAAGGACCAACAACAGTTAGTATCCAAGGTCCAGCAGTTGCATCATCTAGCAACAGTGTTCAGTGCTCATCTCAGTCAATTTATAACGACAAACAGCATGCTGGTATAGACGAAAGTAGACGCCAGGCATTGGAGAAGAAGCAACAGGTGGCAAACGCTACCATTCAGCCAAAGAATACAACAGTCCAATGCCCATCCCCCACAACCTTGAATAACGAACAGCGAGCACGAATGGAAGAGAACCGACGCAAGGCGTTGGAAAAGAAGCAACAGAAGATGATGATGTCGCAACAGCTTGCAGCAGCCGCCGCGGCATCAGCTTCGGAAAGGATAGAAGAGAATCGACGCAAGGCGTTGGAAAAGAAGCAGCAGAAGATGATGATGTCGCAACAGCTTGCAGCAGCCGCCGCGGCATCAGCTTCGGCCGTACCAAAGAACTGCCCATCTCCAACAGCTACCGCAACCACTATCCAATGCCCATCTCCCACCATATTCAATGATGAGCAGCGAGCAAGGATAGAAGAGAATCGACGCAAGGCGTTGGAAAAGAAGCAGCAGAAGATGATGTCGCAACAGCTTGCAGCCGCCGCGGCATCAGCTTCAGCCGTACCAAAGGACTGCGTCCAGTGCCCATCTCCAACAGTGGCCACAAACACTCTGCAATGCCCATCTCCCACGATCTTCAATATTGAACAGCGAGCAAGGATGGAAGAGAATCGGCGCAAAGCGCTGGAAAAGAAGCAGCAGATAGCACTACAAAATAATACATCTTCAAAGTTGGCTCTATCACAACAACAACAGCAGGATACCCACAATGATTCGTCGAAAAATATATTATCTTCTGCTCCTGAGATGAAGTCAAATGATGAATTGGCAGATGAAGTTACGTCTCTGACAGAAGGACAAAAAAGGCCAGGCGTAGAAGAGAATCAACATTTTGCACTTGAACCATCAATGCCATCATCGGATACCGCCACACCTCACGATGATCTCAAGATGAAACCGCCAGCGCAAGAACTGTCAGCTATGTCGGAATTAGGCACCTGTGAACTCAAATCCGAGAAAGAATCACCCACTCCTCCACCATCCCCAATCAAAGCTGCTGCTTCAGCATCAAAGAAGAAGAAATCGGCCCTGCCACCAATTCCTCAAGATCTTCAATACGAAGAGTCGAGGGTCCTACCAATAAATGACGATGATATTGACTCCTTGATTGAGAATGCAGAGCTGGACAAACCTTTGTTGAATGGCTGGGATCTTTACGATCATCAAAAGGAAGGCATAATTAGAGCGCTGAAAATGAGACGATTGGTGTTAGCGTTTGATATGGGTTTAGGTGAGTATGATATAGACAACTAGCAATATATATGCACAACACATATACTCACGACCGTATTTATGGCTCATCTTCTCTCCCACAATCAAAGGAAAAACAATTATCGGATGCGTCTGGGCAAAAGCTTTTCTCAACACATTTCAAGGGATGAAAGTGTTTGTCATTGCACCTATTTCTCTTCACGATGACTGGAAACGAACCGCGACAGAAGCAACGGGCCTGAAAACTGACCCTGGCGCCAAGAAAGGTAAAAAGGCGAAATCAACAAAGAAGAAAAAGAAAAAGGAGGATACTGGAAAGACTGTAACGGGCAAGCGGAAGAAGAAGAAGGCAAAGAAAGCAGAAGACTCGGACTCTGAAGATGATAGTGAGACACCCAATGACTTTGATTTATACGTCTATTCATGGAGCAGTGTTGATGCATACAAAGATGTCATTTCAGACATATCTGACTATGTTGTAATTTGCGACGAGGCGCACTATCTGCAATCCATGGATAGCAAACGAACGAAGGAGGCTCTGAAGTTGATGTTCCCCAAAAAGTAAGCTCATTGCATTTGATGACGACCTCCCAGACAATACAGTTTCCGTACCTTTACCCCAGATTGCTTCGTCTTTCACCTCCTTAACAGGTGCCGAGGCGTTCTCCTGCTAAGCGGAACACCAATGAAAAATGGAAAGCCATCGAATCTATTTCCTCTTTTGAAGGCTGTCAAACACCCCTTCGGCGACAACCAGAAACGATTCGAGTTCTTTTTCTGCAATGGCCAGCAACGAACTATGCGTGGAGCCCTTGTTTGGGATGCCACTGGATCCTCCAATCTCAAAGAACTCAATGCCCATACACTAACGCATATTTTCCGATTGACTAAGGAAGAGTGCTTGAGACTTCCTCCGCGTAAACGTGAGTTCCGGAATGTTCCAGTCTCTCCTCGACACCAACTGAGGTACACAGAGGCATTGAAAGATTTGGCCTTAGCGTTCAGTTCAGACGCGAATGGAGGAGAAAGAGATGATATTCTCAGTTTATTACTCAAGTTGCGCCAAAAAAGCTCCATCGCCAAAGTTGATGCCGTAGTTGGGTTGTCAAATTCAATTTTGACAGAAGAATCCTCCATTGTCATTTTCACCCACTTTGTGGCAGTGGCAAAAGACATCCACCAAAAGCTCGAAGAGAGGGACTGGGCTGGAGAGCTTTTGACTGGGGAGACAAAGTCTAATAAAAGGCAGGCTATGGTTGACAGATTCCAGGCAGGTTTATCTCCAGTCTTTGTATGTACATATGGGGCTGGTGGAGTTGGCATCACACTGACAGCTGCGTGCACCGTCGTGCTTGTTGACCGTCCATGGACTCCCGGAGATGTCTACCAGGCTGAAGATCGGGTGAGATGCATTAAAGTTTTCTTAGTGCATCTACATCATCATCATTCCTCCTTAACTTTTGCCTTTTTTCCCTCCTTGCTAGGTGAGACGTATTGGACAGAAACGGCCTGTTCGCTCTGTATGGATTCGAGCATTTCCCATTGACGAACAAATCGATGCATTGATCAATCATAAAGCAGAGAACTCAAGTACTGTAGTAGATGGCAAAGATTGTGGCGGTGGACATAACAAGGCTGCGCCAAGGGTGAACATCTCCCAGCTTGTGCAATCAGTGCTCAGTAATGAAAATAAAGGAGGTTCAGGTGCATGACTCTGACCACAATTCAACTCAAAATGATGATCGCAGTAAATGAATACCAGCACGATGATAGTATCACTATTTTCGGATCATGAGTCATTGCAAAAATTATATTAACTTCAATCGGATCCTACGCCAATATTGGTGTAGGTTTAGCTCTGGCCCTAGTACTACCCAAAAGACTCTTCATGCGCCGAAATTACCATTTACCAATTTTCATGACAATCTGCGTTTCGGCATGCCTTTTACTACTATTATTAAGCCTCCGCATGGAAGATTTTGACAAATGTTTGGTGCGTCGGACGTTTCGTTGGCGGCCCTCACAATAAACTTCTTTAAGCGGGCTTAAAAGCTAAACCTACACGTTTGTTTCTATACCTACGCAAAATTTGGGGTAGATCTCTTTTTTACCCCTGATTGACAATTGGTGTTAACACTCTTGGGTTCTACGTAGAGGATTCGGACTCGGGACTCAGACTAGCCTAAACTCTTCGATATGGCCATATGAATCATATTTGGATATCGGAGGGGACAAAGCTACCCAACTGGTCGAAGGCGGAGAAAGAGGGCTACAAACTGCTACCTCTACTTCTGAGCAATTGGCTTGGTCGGCCTCGAACAGCAAAGAAGAACAAGCAGCAGATGGCCATGTCATTCGCTGGCTAAGGATCTGTGGTATCTGGTGCGAGGTATCCGTGATACTCCTGCGGTCACTGTGTCCGCAAAACCCAGGGATTGCGTTTTATTGTTCTTTGGTGGAACCCAATGCAACAGCTTCAAATGTTTTTCCAACTCTTCCCGCGACACCCTTGGTGCTTCAAGCAATCATTACTTTTTGTGAGAATTGGCCTTCCGAAGAAAATCTCTGATAGCAGCCGTTAGCATTTGAATCAATATCTATCAATTTTATGCATCCCACTTGACTTTCCACCATGACCCCATGTTTAACCCAGACAACGTGTGGAAATCCAGATCAAAGTTGCAAGGATCACTCGTTTGGCTAGATTCTTCAGCAGAGTTTTCTGCACAGCAAAACTGGCAACAGCGGCAGCTATTACAGTCAGCGAATAGAGTTTGTACTTCATCGCATATCACATCCTCTACCGAATCTGCATCAAATTTATTCTTCATTATTGACAGGTAGCCTGCAAACAAACGTATGATGCAGCACAAAAAATGATTAGCACGGGTGATAATGCCAATGGTTTTGCATGCCAATTTACCGAGAGTAACAGATTCACAACTTACTTGTATTTGATGCCTTTTCAGAAAAGATTTCAGGGATCTTCCCAGTAAAGTTGTTATGACCAAAGTCTGCAAAGATATTATTCCCATGGGTAGAATTGGAGAACAGACCTGCTGGGATGGTGGAGCTGAAGCTATTGGAATAGAGCAAAAGATTAGACAAGGGGAGTCCTTCAAATGCAGATACGGAACCATTGAGGTGTGCGTTGTGTTGTAGGGAGACATGTTCCAAGCTTGTCAACTGAGAAAATGTGGCAGGAATGGGTCCCTCGAGCTTATTGTAGCTCAAGTCAAGCAGCCTTAACTTGCTGAGATTTCCTAGCGATGAAGGAATGGGGCCTTGGAAGTCATTCTTCCCGAGAGTCATACCAGTCAAATTGGCTATTTGCCCAAGTGACTGCGGCAAAGTCCCGTTTAAGTTGTTGTCATACAGATTAAGATAGTCGAGATATTTCAGACCTGCAAAGGAGTCAGGAACGTCGCCTTGGAGGGAATTGCCTTCGAAATCAATTTGCAGCAGGTTTTGGAACTCAGATAAGAACTGTGGAATAGTACCCGCCAGTCCAGAAAATCTAATGAAGACACCGGCAATCTTGTTCTCTACCCCGGTGGTCTCGATTGAAGGCGGGAATTCGAACATACCCTCATGACCGTATAAGGTAATCCATTCCAAAGCAGGGATTGAAAACAACGAGGACGGAATCAGCCCCCCAAAACCAGGACCAAAAAATTGAAAGCTTAGGGAATAAAGATTCACCATGTTGCCAATAGTGGAGGGGATTGATCCAATCATTTGCTTCTGGTTTTCCATAGTAATTTCGTTCATATCTTCAAGGTAACCGAACTCGGGGGGGATGGTGCCAGAAAGGTTATTGGAAACTGATGAAGAAGAAAGTTTGAAACGCCAATGAGGCAATATTGAAAGAGTTAAAGATACTTCGTCAGGAAACATCATGAGTACACTCACTTCTGAAGTTCCAAAACACCTTGCCTATATATGTCTCTCTATCATTGAGCATAATCTCATGGAAACCACCCTCGGAAGACCGTGTAGGATGAGTGCAAACCAAGCCAGCAGGATCAAATCCCCCCCATGGCCAATTTTCCCTTGTTATGTTTTGATGCCATGAGCATTCATGCACATCTGGTGATAAAAAGTTCCATTTGTCAATCCAAGGCATGTCGATAGAAGACGTGGAAAAATAAAAGGTGGCTAGAGTGTATCGTCTCAATACCTGTGCCTCTCCCGAATCTCCCCCGGATATAAACCCATGCATTTGTGTGGGAAGGATATTTGTTGAGGGGTCCTTCTCGTCAATTAATTTGGAGGATATTTCATCTTCACAAACAATCCATTGGAGTGCCTCGTACTGGGGAGAAGATGCATTCCTCAGAGTATCCAGAGGGGTGATTTTGGATACAATACTTTTTGCATGGGTGTATCGATCATTGACATCTCCGGCAACGGATGCAGATCCAGTACAGATTGATGAGGAGGCACTGTTATTAGACCCAAATGAAACCGCCAAGACTATAGCCAAAACGACAAGCCCTGTCAAAACCCCAATGCCGAACGGCGATCGAAAGTATGTCTTGCGGAACTCCTCCCATCTTGATATAGTGGCACCTCCGTCGTCTTGAGCCACATCCACATCGTTTGAATTTGGTGTTACATCTTCTGCGTGACTATCCCCCATGCATTCGGTGATCGAAGTCGAGGGACGAACGTCGTCATCAGAATCAGAGTCACGAATCTTCCGGACGGCCGATGGATCCAGCGTGATTGAGGATTCTATCAAGCGTTCCGCCGCTTCATCAAGAATTTCTTCCCGTGTAGGTTCCGCGACGAATCCCTCGAGGATAATGTCGCCATTATCGTCGACGCCGTGTTCATCGCTGCATTCGGGGCGAGCAGCAGCAGCAGCAGCAGCAGTCGCGGTGGATTGGCCTTCGTAATCGGCCAAGGTGGGGCCGTCGGCGGGGACGGAGCCAGCGACGGGATGGGCCCCCGGTCCATGACCATTTGTGCCTCTTACGAACTCCCCTTTTCTACATCGTGGTTCTTGATCATCGATAACATCGCTTGGTCCCGGCCCATATCCCTCATTGTCTGCCTCGGCACTGTTCCCACCATCATCGTCGGTATTAGCATTTGCCCCCCCTCGCAAGGCGGCCTCCCCCACCCTGTGATTGGCAAAACCACTCTCTTTTGCGTTGCCATTCATCAGCCATTCATTATTTGTTGTAGCAGAGCTGTAGCAGAGTAGATAGTAGATCA
>JALLBF010001698.1:0-12179 GCA_036939945.1 Thalassiosira sp. AJA248-18
TCTTTTTCTCGCTTCTTTTTGACTCGACTCCCCGCTTCGCGGGGCGCAAGACACCAATGCAAAAAATGCCCCCCAACAGCCAACATCTCCAACTATCGCGCAAACCGCAAACACTCTCAAACCGCCCCACCACCATATCGCATAGGCCACCATCTATCAAGGCCACCCCCCACCCCTCCTCTAGGATAGATTGAGAGAGAGCTCAGCAACGATCATCACAAGCTATAAGCCTGCACTGCATCGTGAAATAAAGCTGTTGAAAATGGTGCTTCAAACCAACGTTTCTGGTTCATCCCCTTACACCCATGTTCAGTTTGACACAACGATGGGCACTTTTGTCATCGAGCTTTATCATAGGTGAGGCGATATATTCTTCACAGGTGCCGCACTATCTCTAACATAGAGACATCAGAATTCTTGACAATTTGTTCATTATTATTTCATCAGGCACACCCCGAGAACTTGCCACAATTTAGCTGCGCTCGCAGACGCTGGATACTATAATGGGACGATATTTCATAGAATCATAAAGGACTTTATGATCCAAGGGGGCGATCCAACTGGTACAGGACGGGGCGGTGAGACAAATTCAATTACATCTACTTTTATTTTGCATTTATTTTTCTCTAAACGGATAGTATTACATTGTACTCCACTCTGCCGTAGGGGAGAGTGTATATGGTGGAAAGTTTGAAGACGGTGAGTTGACCCATTGTCTACTCTGAGCCAATCTTAAATCTCATCACACTAAAAATATTCTCCAACGTTGTTGTCAGAAATAACTCGCAATCTGAAACACGTCGGGTCAGGAGTTGTTTCTATGGCCAACAGTGGACCGAATACCAATGGCAGCCAATTCTTCGTCACTCTCAAGCCTTGTCCATTTCTGGATGGAAAGCATACTATATTTGGGAGGATCTATTCTGGGATGGGGGTGATTCAGCGCATGGGCCTCGTTGCCACTGATGGGGACGATCGTCCAAAAAGTGAGGTGAAAGTACACAGAGCATTTGCATTACGTTCTCCTCCTGATACAACAAATGGTCCCTCTGGCCCGCAACAATTTGCACAAATTAAAGCATAGTTAGGGCTGAGTACACCCCAGCATGCAGCACGGTGCAAGAACAGCATCCTTGATCTGTCGATTTTTCGATTGCTACAATAGACATTAATTCTCCTCTAATAATATTCAAACCTGACTGCTTTTCCAAGCAACGTTCGGTCCATGTCGCAGCGATGAGATCTGCTGTTTGTCCTGTCCCATTCATGTGTACATTGAAGACTGCCATGAACAAAAACTTATCGCTGAAAGGTAAAATCTCCTACAGTTGACTGAGTTTATCCCAAGCCACCTGGCCAATGGCAGCATCTTGTGCACCGGTTCCAGTGAGGTCCACTACGATGATTTCGTTTCCTTCCCTTCCAGGTTTATCCCCATTGACAACTTCTCCCAATTCCGCATAGACATCATCTTCCGTCATTGTGCCCGCTGCCAAAGCCGATCTGAGTTCCCCAACTTTGCTTGTTTGCTTTGTTAAATCACTGATGTATTTGGAGGCTGCAAGTACATCCGGTGGTATTTCACACTTGGTTGGTTGATCAGACCCAGAGGCGATGATTGTTACTCCGTTTGGATTCAGCCAATCTTTCTCCAAAACTGTGGAACCTCCTGGGGTTTGAGTGTAAATGATATCTGACTTTCCACAGAGTTCCTGCGCAGACGACACCACTTCGAAAGGCACGCCCAGTTCTTCGGACATTTCCTTTGCAAATTCCTCTGCGCCCTCAAACGCAAATGCGACTCCCTTGTAAGGGCGAACGGCAGCTGCCGCTCGTGCCATATTTTTGGCAATGGCACCACATCCAATGAACCCGACAATTTCTTGATCGGGATTGGTGCAATACTTCATTGCAACAGCCCCCGCAGCACCGGTACGAAGATCCGTCATGAATCTATTCTCCTGAAATACACCAAGAGGTGCCTGCATTCAGTTTATGAAGAACGGGAAAGATGAGCATAGAAAGAAGATGATAGCATAAGACATAAGAATCATCAGACAGACTTACACCCGTAATGGCATTCACCACAATGAAAATCCCAGACCCTGGTGGGAGGTTCTTCTCCACATTTTTATAAAAAGATACGCATGCCTGTATACATATCAAATGGAAAGATGAGCACGCAGGAAAGATGATAGAATCACGACAAAGCTGACTTATAGCACTTACCAGCTTGACAGTGAAGGTTGTCGTAGCCGAAACGTCTGTATGAATCGTTTGATGAAGAATTATCTGTTATAAATACAATGGCTGCGTTGTTTGAGTTGGAGCACCTTTGCGAAATATTTAATCACTTACATCCTCCTTTGATGTGGCAATCACCGGGGCCGGCCACACTGCTCTCTTCAACCCCAATGTGCATTGGCATCGGAACATCAACCTTTCCCTTGGCTAGAGCCTTGAACGCCTCTTCGACAGATTCAATGGCATCGCCCACGGTCAAGTTGCTCGTGACAGTCTCGTAGTCAAAGAGGCGGGGAGGTGGAAACCCACTGGTGGCGAAAGCACGGGACGCTTGGAAACCTGGGTGTTTTAGGGAAGCCCCAGCTTTTCGAATAGCCTGTCTAGCGAGAGTTGATAACATAATGATGGTAGGGGTAGCGAATGAAGAGTGAAGAGGGAGCGAGGACGGGTGGGAGTAGATAGATGTGATGGCTGTAAGTCTCTGTAAGTGCTGTAAGTTTTAGAGTGTAAGGGGGTACGCCCACGCATATCTTTATAGATACGAAATTCAGAGCAGTTCAATGCTCAGTAAATACAAAGTTGCCGGGTTTTTGTGTGTATGCCCCCTCTTGAAATTTGGATCCACCCCTAAAATCAGCCTAAAATCGGACAACAACTGGAACATGGCCGCTAGCCGCTAGTAATACCTTGCTTGCCACTTGCCCTTGCCCTTGCCACTCGTTCTGTTCTACACCAACCAAAAGCACCACACGCGGACCATCGTGCTATCGAAGTATGGAACTCATCCTGCATTTATGCCTCCTATTTGTCCCAGTCATTTTGCCAAATGCCGTGGCCAGCAGTCATGACAACCATGGCGGTCGCCACGGCCGCAGGTATGATGCATATAACTACGACATGACCACACCGCAATTCACACCCGATGGAAGATTACTTCAAGTGGAATATGCCACGAACGCATGCATTAGAGACGACAGCAACCCCATAGTCAGCGTTGGTATCAGTGTACCGGGAGACACAGTTCTGATAATGGCCACAATATCATCCCCACCAACATCTCCTTCTTCTCAAATGAATCTTTCGCAAAAAGGACAAGGATCAGACGAACAATTAGAGCAAATAGACGAAAAAGATATCACATCACATACGAAAGAGAACAATCAGCGAACACAATTTAGAATAATTGAAGTCCCACTTTCGGCCTCATACCGCCACTCCT
This sequence comes from Thalassiosira sp. AJA248-18, assembly GCA_036939945.1. NCBI lineage: Eukaryota > Bacillariophyta > Thalassiosirophyceae > Thalassiosirales > Thalassiosiraceae > Thalassiosira > Thalassiosira sp. AJA248-18. The sequence goes on from JALLBF010001698.1 coordinate 3,464, forward strand.
CGCGTCAGCATACATCTACTTCAACAATCCTCGTAGGACTGTCGGGGCTCCTCTCCGATGCCACCTCTTTGCTTCAAATTGCATATTCTCATTTAGAGGAAGAGCAAAGCATGTTTGGTTGGCACCGTTTAGGATTGAGTCCCGTTGGCATCAGCACAGTTGATGATAGTATTTCTGACAGTGCATCTCGTTCTTTGGAACCCTCTTTGAGTAAACAATCTCAATCAATTGTCGCGCAACCATCGGAGACTGTCCTCCGCATTTCACGTGCAATTGCTGATAAATGCCAAACACATGCATTCGGTGGTGGATTAAGGCCCATTGGTGCGTCTTTGTTACTGGCGGGTTTGGACGATATCATGGAAAAAGGTGACAATAGTTGTCAAAAGCATGGGGCTCGGATTGCCATGTCTGAGACCCACCCAAATGGTAGCTGGAGAAGTCTTGTTTCCACTGCAAAGAGCGATTGGTTTTCCCATAATGAAAGCAATGACATCAACACCCCGAAAGACGAAGAAAACACAGAGACATCAATAGATATCCTCCCAGTCATGGTATCAGGGGGGCCTGCTCAATCCCAACATATGTTGAAATCTTTGATGGAGTCGCGATTGCGTGAGTTATACCAAAGGCCCTTTGGGGTGGAAAATCCTGCAAGAAAGAACACTCTAATAGATAGCAAATTGGACCATGTCGAGGGAAAGGACAAAGACAAAGAATTTCTCCGACAGGTGTTGCAAACAGTAATGTCATCATTAGTAGAAGAATGGAAGAATAGAGGAGATCCGCGGTCTTCATCTTCTGCCGCATCATCAGTAACTGCCCGGCCTGGCGAAGTGAAATGTGAAGCGAATCATGAGGAACTGCAACAGCCAGCACTTCCTCAGATGGAAGTTGTGATTGCATCATCCAAACAGGGCACATTCCGTCTTCACGAAAGTGATATTGCTCGGATGATGAGACCCATTGTATTAAACCGATAGAAACTCAAAAACTGAAGCTATTAACTCCCAATATCCCCACAACAATTTGCCACTGCTAACAATCGAAGTCTCGAGCTATTGTACCTCTGTAGCAATACAATCTCATTCATCTGTCGTTCAAATAATGTTAGGCATACTTCTTTACTTTTGTCTCCACAGATGACGTCATCTTTCTGTGACATCTGACATCGCGATCTTTGCATCAACCATCAACGCACGTGCGATGTAATCCCACCATGGCCAATCGGCACAAAGGAAAGCGGCAAATCAAACCATCTTCATCAGATCCCAATACGTAGCAAACCCCCTCGTTCACAGCCATTATGAAAAACTCCTGCCTTTTCGCCCTATCCTTCTTATCCGCGGTGGCATGTGTCACGGGTTTCGTCAGCCCTGCCGCTCGACGCAGCAAGACGTCGTTGTCCATGGCGTTGAATGTCCCGCCGCCTGCGTCATCTGTTATTGCACCCGCTTCTTTCGACGCGTCTATCACCACCTCGTCACCAATGAATGATGGTATCGGACGTTTCGTCGCACAAGAGCCTTCGTCTGCCATCATGACGTCGACGAACGTTTTGTCGCTCAAGGATCGCCCCCCGCCACCTACTCCCGAAGAACTTGCCGCAAAGAAAGCAAATTTCAACCTATGGTTCTGGGGAGGCGGATTTGTGGCCCCCTTCCTTGCTACTTTTTACTACTTCGGGTTCAAGTTCTGGGAGCGATAAGTGGCTGAGATGGGGGGAAGAGGCAGTATGGTGATGACTTTTTGATCGCTCCATTGTTTCCTACTGATGCGATTCTAGTTGTTATCGCGGGGAAGAGAGGAGATGCATTACTGATTCGATCTCAACAAATAATACCATGCACGGGGGCTAGCATTGTGAAAGTATGAAGTGCTTGATTTGAGAAGTAGCGGTTCATACCTACAGATAAACATGATTGATTTGATTTTTTTCAGTGATTTTCTTTTAGTCATGCTTTGCTATTTGAATATTTTCAGGCAATGGTTTGGTTCGGTATGGTAGCTTGAGTTGAGGTGAAAGTCTGGAGTTGCTGATTTGTTATATGCCGACAAATCTTTGTTATATTTATGCCGTTTCATTGTGGCGCGCTCAGCGAATGACTCTCTTTGCCCTTAACGTTTATGGCTTCGCTTTGGCAAGGATGCTCTGGATGCTGCAATCGTTGCCGGTGTAGCCATCAAAGCATTTGCACAATCCCGTCTCGTCGCAGAGGCCTCTGTTGGAACATTCTGAAACATACTCATAAGACCCGTCCTTGTGAGGAGTGAAGTGGAAAAGGACGACAACACCAGTATTGTCAGACCAGGTGGTATCCCTACCGACACCAGAAAGGGAGGGGTTGGAATTCTCCGGATCGCCTTCAAGTCCCCTCCAGCCAAAGCTTGCATCGACTTCAATAATATTGGTATCGACACTGTGCTTTGCTGTTGGGTCGGCAACAATATCCACAGTGGTTGCTGGAGTGGTAGTAGAGTTGGAGCCCATAGGAACAGCGTAAATCTGTGGGAGGAAGGAGGAGGAACATGGGATTGGTGGACATGAGATATTCATTCAAGTAGAAAGCATGAGAAGATACTGCTAGACGAACTGACCTTATTCACAGTGTAGATGTTTCCCGAGCTTAGGTTTGGAACCGTACTATCAGCACATTCATTCAATGCCGTGCCTCCAAAGATTGGGTTGGCAGTTCCGGCGCCCTCGTCACCTCTTCCCCAGCAGGAATCAACAACGAAGAGTTTGTCACCCTTCTCGACGCAGACATGGTTGCGGGCGCTGGGGCTGTCAGGGTTGTTCTGGCAACTCGTGTCATAGTTGGTATAAATCCTGTTGGTGTCCTTGTCGAAATAGCCAACAATACGTGTGCTAGAGCCGCCACTAGCCGAGTTATCAGCGATTTCGGTTTCAGTTCCCCATCCCATCTGCTGTACGGTGCCTTTGGTTGTGTATACGTACATTTCCGTTGCTTCTCCGACAACGTTGGCTGTGCTCTCGAGATTTGCCACACGGAACTCTTTGCCAGTTGCAGCGGCATCGTACCAGACGAGATGGTAAGAACCAGGCATGTGAGTATTGTAACCAGAAGTTGACTCGACAGGAACGACTTTGATTGCATGAGGGAAAGCTCCAATCATATTGTGAGAACTGACACCGTCATTCTCGACCACGACACCAAGGTCCCAATCGGCAACTTCGACGTTGTTATCGGCATCCCAGTCAGAATCTCCTAGGCATTTCTTCAATATCTTCATTTCGGCAGCTGTCAAAGCGCCGCTTGGTCCGGAAAGGTAGCCGAGTGATCCAGGCCTCACATTTGCTGCAGTCCATGAATTATCTCCGTCTGCAGAGTCGGCGAGGACCTTGACAGTGATTCCTTCGCACCTCGCTGCGAAATGATCCGTTGATTCTCCTACAACCTGAGTGTGGACGCCAGTCGTCAGAGTTCCCGAGTAAGACACCTCAATAGTTGGCCGAAATCCATCCAAGTGTTGGTCCAATTCAAGTTCGCGGAGCGGGCCAGGGTTTCCTGTGAAGGTGAGAGTGTATTCGACGCCCTGATTCACACTGATAACGCTGTGGGAACACTCGATCGAAGGAATCACTCCACTGGGAAGCTCTAATAGAGCTTCCGTCACAGAGTCGCAATGAGTTTTGGTGTTAATGACGCCCGTGGCCGAAATAGGAATTGGCTTTGTCACCCAATCCTCGCCGGTGATGTCCCAGAACTTGATGGCGTAATTGCCCGAGAGGGCACTAGCATCGCTAGATTCAAAGCGAACTGTGGTGTGCGTTACACGAGCGGTGGTATCATCGGTGTAAAGAGGGTCGACGCCACTCACGCAAACACGGTCCGAGCAGTCGGGGCCAGAGTACCTGTGAAGGCAAGAGAAACGAAAGCCGTTAGTCCATATCGTGTAATGGCGGAAGTTGAAGCTAAATGAATGAATGACATACCCTGGGTCGCACTTGCATCCCATGCTAGCATCCTTGTCCCACAAATCATAGATGTTGCTGTTATCCAAGAAGGCAAGCTGCTCAATCGTCATGCAAGTCCCATGCCCAGAGCATTGATTGGTTTGCGCGCTTGAAACGGCTCGGCCAGAGAAAGAACTCTTTGCGTTGAAGACCTTGAAGGCAATGTTACTCCCACTGTTCACGCCACTACCAGGAGTGACCGAGTTGGCATTGCTAGGACACGAGGCACGTTGACAGGCAGCTCCATCGTATCCAGGCAAGCATTCACATTGGCCCTTTTCTCGATCACACAAACCCTTGTTGGAGCACTCCATGTAATCATGCGCGGTATCAGAAATGACATTTCCTGCAGTATCATCCATCAATGGATATCCCTCGGTCGTTCCGTAAGGGTACACGGTCGAACCCGACAGAACCATGGAGCTGTGGTCGCCAACTGTGAGCGATGCGTCGAGATCGCCTTTGGGGGTGTCGACATGCGCCATTCCGAAGGGACAAGTTCCTGCAACAACAAAGAGAATTGCATGAATGGATTACTGTTGAGTTCGAATCGAAATCGTCGAGATAAAGATGAGACATGGAATGCTTTTACATTGAAACTCACTCAAAGAACAATCCGACCCCTGCCAGTTTCGATCGCAAGTACACATGTCATGGGGCCCACACTGCCCATGGCCAGAGCATGCATTAGGACACTCCGCCCTGGCAACGCCCAGAGCTGACACTGCTGCAACCGCTACGAGAAGGGATCCTCGTGAAAATATCATGGTGCAATCGATTTGCAAAATGAAATGAGACGATCCTTGAAGAAATCAAACGAAAAAAAACTTGCGAAAGAATTAAAATTAAAATTATTGCCAACGCCACTGATGTCTCGGGGGCGCAGCTCGCGAGCCATACCGAATAACAATTGAATTAATGATCAAAATCCATTAATAAAGTCATCCAATTCGTCAGAATGCCCACCAGTAGCAGTTCCAATTGGTAACTGTCCAGGTCTTAATAAATCAACAATAAGAACAATCCGTTCTTCGTCACTGTAGTTGAATGCCCTATGGACTTTGGAGTCATCGAAACAGACGACACGACCTTCTTCATGAGTCTCTACGCACCCATCCACCCATGTACCACACAAACCAGTGTTGCACTTATCATCATCTGGACGCGTATTGTTGCCAGCGGCGGCACATTTGCCTACTGGCACAACGAGCGGTATATGCACACGAAGGACATGATTGGCCAAGTCGGACCAGCCAGTATGGGCTCCCAATTTAGCCCGTGGGTCCAACCTTGAAAACAATGCAGTACGGAGAGTCGGTCCAAGAGTTTGAAGCAATTTTGTCGTTTCTGGGACAAAGGAGCATGTTTTGTCTATGAATTTGCGTTGTGTGATATCATTCGCAGGGAATGTGTAACATAATGGGAAGATATTCCATGAGTTGTCGGCATAATGATTTTGTTCGGGCCATGCGGTCCATTGTGGAATTTTTTGTGCTTCTTCCCGTATAACATCTATTCCCTTCAACAATGAGTCAAGTAGACCGTGATATACTTGACCATGTGACTGATAGGGTGGTGTCACCATTCGATGCTTCACAATTGGCTGGGCTTGAGCTGGTGGTTCCAACCCGATATCTAATTCTGTTTCCTCTGCATCTTCAAGGTATGTTTCCCGTAGGCATCCTGTGTATTTCTTTTCATGGCCCAAGTGGTCGTTAGAGAGAATATCTCGAGGTGGAAGTCGACGGTAAACTAGGAGCAAAATATTTGATGATGTGGAGCAGCTGTCGTCTGTCTTTTCTTCTCTGTTAATAGGTGTCGCATCTTGCAAATCTGCCATGAGGTCCACTTGGTTTCCCCCCAATATCTGAGACGTTGAATGCAGAAAGTAGCTGGGAGCTGCATCACCAGTGCGGAAGTTGATGAGTTCGTCGACCTCCCTCTGCTCAATGCCATCCCAGAATTGATCGTTCACATTACCACTTCTGTCTTTGTGTTTTTGGTTTGGAATGTTCACCAGCAATGCCACAACATCATCTACACAATCGGGTGCATCGTCGTTGCATGTGACCTCACGATTACAGTACATTTCATTCCACGGAGAAGCACAATGCAATCCTTGCCTTTTACAATTGAGCATGGAGCGAAGTAAGTGGAAGACTTTTCCTGGCGTATCAAAGCATGGATATAGCTCATTTGTTTCGACACCCCTTCGAAGGTTCTGAATCTTTGTCAAGTCAACTAACTTCACATTGGCATGGTGTGATTTGGGACTTTGGGCATCTCGATCAACTAAATCTGTTGGACGTGGTATTTTGCAATTATTCACGGATTCATTTTGTATTGTCCAACTTTCTCTTGGGTGGCGACAGCAGCAACCTTTTAATTGGTGTGTTGTCTGCCCATGATTGCCACTAGTGCAAACGGAATCGCATTGGGGCTCCAAAAGAGTTACACCAACAGATATTCCACCGTCGTGTGTGGATTTGCCATTTAGTGATGCCCCTGCCAGTAAAGTGGCGCTTTCAATAATACCAAAAATTGTTGGAGCAGATTCTTCTCCATCATCGGAAAGCACAGGCCGGCAACGAAGTAAATGCGCATCTTCGCTCACGAACATTTGAACTGGATCATCGGAGACCTCCTCATTTTCTTCTGCATCGCTGTCATCCTCAATGTCATGGTCATAATATGCTAAACGTGCACAAATGACATCTTCCAATGCCGATGCAGTCGTTGATATTGCTTCCGATTGATACTGATGAGGGTTCATCCAACTCTGTGGCATTGGAGAGGGGGCATTGTTGGAGGTTTTTGGAGGAATTAAATTGTATGACTTCTGATAAATCGGTTCATTCGTCGAGCCCTTGGACATACCGATGCAGCAGGTAAACAGCATGGTGTGGCGGGCATCGTGGGGTTCAATCTGATTCGGTTCAATAGGGTTCATGGTTCATGACAAGAAGCAAGAAGATGAGGAGAGGGAATGAAGTAAGGGGAAGGAGCCGAGCGATATCGGGTGTATCTATGTATCTAGGTAGAATGTAGATAGTAGGTGGTAGGTAGTTCTCGGGGTAGGAAAGGAACATATGATCCTTATGAACTCAAGTGTGTGTTCCTTTTCGTAGATAGTGGTGGCCCAAGTGTGTGTTCCTCTTTTCAAATTGGGGTGTTCCTTTACAAAATACAGTTCCCGCCAAACCCACACATTCACACACAACATATGTACCCGCCTATGTTTGGGCGGGGGGTTCTCTAGGTATCTCTAGAGAGAGAGTCTGTAACAAGGGAGGTTGTTTCAATAAGTCAATTTCAATTCAACGTCTTCGCTGTACTTGACTGCATTACATTACGCAGCGAGAAAACAACAACTTCCTGCCCCCCACCACCAACAACGCCTGTACTGCCTGCATCCCCCCAGCAGACACCCCTCATTCACAAACTAGGGGTGACAAAAGATCCATGGCATGCCTCATCGATCAGAAAATACATTGACAAAACATGAATGCAGAAAAATATGGCACTCTAGATCCCACAAGGAAAATACTTGACCTAAATAACATAACATATAATACTTCGAGCAAATTCGAGGTTGGAGTTGTGGTAGATCTAAGTATGTCTACACAATAGCAGCAGTAGTTGTGGTACCCTAGTTATTTTAGAAGCTTCTTGTGCCCCTCATTACATTTGGAGGGAGGGGAGAGCCTTGGTCGACCCCGCGAAGCAAAGGAGATGTTAAGTACAAAGAATCATTTGATATGATGAGATATGACCTATAAGCTATGGGTTCTCAGGTGATGTGGAAGCGAATCCTTCTCTCAGTGGAGCTGGGATGCTGGATATTTTTCTGTTTCATGGTTGAAACGTCGATCTCATATTTCCACTCCGGGCCTTGTATTGTAACACTACTTGGACTTGGCGATGCGGCCGTCTTTTTGAAATCTTGAAAGGTCTTCTCAATGGCGGCTTGGTTGACTGCATCATACGCTACCCATCCACTATCAGAGAGATATTCCCAAAACCCTTGTCTCTGACCTGTCTGCAGAGTATCTGGACCAATGTCGGATATGGTCAGTTCACTCTCAAAACATGTGCTGCTGCTCCATCTCCTGCTTTTGCGTGCCTCAGTTTTGGACGAATAGGGTGACCGAGATTTGTCGCGGCTTTCAGCAGTGTAGTATCGAACAAGGTACTCAGGGTATGCTCTTCCATTCTCGTACACTATCCATACTTGTGATCCGGCAGTGTGGCCGGTCACTGAATTATACCTCTTGCCTGTAGAGATATCTATAGGTGGGACTGTCAGTGATCTGTTTTGATCCAACTTCACTGCTTTTCCTGTTTGCATAGGAAGTGTACGAGTGAGATAACAACAAAAACAGGCAAGGCCCAAGGATGAAGCTCCCATAAAAGTCTCACCTACTGCCAATCTCGTTAGGAACATTTCAAACTCGTCTTCATGTCCACCCAGACGTTCGCTCGTCTGAGATTTTACAGGAGCATACGAGTAGCTCTTACTATAACTAGCGTTGTCGGCAAAATATATTCCCCTTCCCCACAACCCCTTCGCTGCAAAACTTGAGCGAGAAAGTGAAGAAGAAATAATATTATGGACACTGCCTAAATATGAAGGGGAGGAGTATCGTACCGCGAAGGCTTCAGACACCCTAGAGATAGAGTCAATGTCAAAAATGGAGGCGTGTCAAAAATGGAGGCACTTCACGAAAGCTAGTAAAA
>JALLBF010001728.1:0-17399 GCA_036939945.1 Thalassiosira sp. AJA248-18
ACTTACGTTCTAAACTTCCCTATTAAACAAAAACAATACAGATGCGAAGAAGATATGCTGAGTGAGATTGCCACAGACAAATTCTGCGAAGAGACCCAATTTGGTGGCGCCGCTGCTAGAGTTGGGTCTCTTGTTCACTATGTGGCACATGTCAGTGATGTTGCTTCTCTTTTAGGAGCTAGCCCTCCATTCCTGAAGATGCTCTTCACAGATCCTGGCCTGCTACTCAAAGTAATGCTCGGACCTGCAACGGTTGCTCAATTTCGATTGAGAGGTCCTGACGCCAAGCCATCTGTAGCTGTGTCCACGATTAAGAGATACCCGCCTATCCCAATGAGACGTCTGACTTTCATTGCATTGGTTTTTTATGAATCAAGTTTGGTGTTGCTAGTTTGTTCTTCAATTGTGCCACTTACATTTGAGGCCCGGAAGAGCTTGCAACCGGTAGGATTTCCTCCATTACGCAGTAGGCCCTTGCAATTTGTGAGATATGTTTTATTTTGGATCCACGTCCTGGCTTTAGCGCAGTGTTATTCCGCCGCTTCTAATGTTCAGGATGCCGCATTGGCAGTTGTTGCAGTCATTGGTATTCTAGAAATGCATGAGTACCTGGAACAAAGGAATAGAAAGGAATCACTCCGAGAGATTCTCACCTCGTCTGCTGAAGCAGAAGCAGGATTTACAGAGAAATCTGTATGCCCACCTAAGACATCTTTCTGCTCCATATCATGCAAGACACCTGCTAGTTCCGGTTCAAAGAAAGTCACCACTGTCGTACTTGTTTTGGCTTTTATTGTCGCTAAGGCCCAGTTAGCTCTTGGGTTCAAGCATCCCAATAATGTGAGGCACAAATTGAAACGGCTGGAAGAGCAGAATGTCCAAACCTTGCTCACAACAAAAGCCGGCGGAACTCTCATTGACCAGCTCAACAAGGCACACAATTTCACTCCTTTGGAACGTGTAGCATTGACGTGTAGTGGTAATTTGCAAGAACTCTTCAGCGCCTATCACCTTCAGCCAGTTGATGTGCTGGTTAAACGTTTTGATTTAGAAGCCAACATCAAGTTCTCCTCCTCTCGTTGCTGTTTATGATCGAGAAGTAGTTCTTAATATTTCGGGTGAAACGATTTGCACGGCCACATCAAAAGTGAAAGTCTATGATGCAAAATTGGCGGACACTCTCAACTCTGAGCAAGTTGGTATTGGTCAGTTGCTTAATGTGTTGGAGCTTTACCCCAAGTTCATGCTTCATGATGCTGGCCGGAATGATCACGGTGAAATGTGGCGTTTCTACAGCCTTGATTGTGCTGGCCTGGTTGAGTTTGATATTTTGGAGGAACTTAGTGAGCGCGCATTTTTGTGCTCCAATCTAGATGGATGTTCACTGGATAATGAGTAAAATGTTACTCTTTGTGTGTCTATGCCAAGGAGTGAGAGATGAGCAAATAAAAAGAGGTTTTAGGATATCATGTACCCTTTCAATTCAAAAAAGGGTTTGGCAATTGAATTTGTGTAGGATATTTGGGTCGGGAGAAAGATGGGGACTAATTTTCGAGGTACTTTTGCCAAGTGCCAACTCTGTTTGCTCTTCGGTGTTATAGCAGAGCAGACATTTTTGTGCCCAAGTCAGCTAGCTCTCGAAGCTTCGGGTTTTCGGCTGGCATGGTGTGAATAATATTCTAACATTGCAGTCCAATGTATCAAAATGTATAGCTTTCTAAAACTGAATACAAGGCTGTCAATAACTGTTCATAGTTTTTTTTCTGCGCCCAACCAAAGTATGAATGTGTAGGCTTGAGTACTCATCATCGAAATCACATCAAATGGTATCGAGCAGATTGAGTTACCCAGGATAGAATAGATCAATAGTTGCAGAAGAATGCTTCAACCTCACAGCATGTCGCAATGTCAAGGTTTACACTTAATAGAAACAATTTGCATCATTATATTATTTTGTCATGACAATAATCTGATCGGAAAGGCAGCAGAGGAACGAAGTACCATCTACAGCAACACAACACCCTCAAACGAACCTCCAACCTCAAAATTCGTTCGGGTTCACAATGTGGTTATCAATATCCATCGCATCATCGCTGACACTATCATCCGATTCATAGGGATCGGTGGGACCCATGGGAACATTATGCCTGCCGCCGCCTCCACCATCTCTGTCTCTGGCTCTTCCTGCCCTGTTTCTTCGCCCGGAGCGTTTGTCGCTCTGAATGGTGATTCCATTTTCGATGCATGCCACACCTGCATAGAGGTAGATAAGTACATCGGGAAAGTAGGTATCATTGTTGATCAGCAACAGAAAAAAAATCATTAATATTTCCCAAAATCACACACATTTCTGAGGAACTCACGTAGAATCATGCCCTCCGCATTCCTAGCAAATTGAACACCCATCTTCGCCGCCCTCACCCTTGCCTTCCTCCTGGCCTTCCTCTCAACACTCTTCGGTCCCTCCACGCTCAGCGTCTTATCCAAAGCGTTGATCCGCGCCCCGTCCCCCAATGACATGCCATCCACACCACCATTGCTGATCAACTTGGCAACCACATCCTCCATTTCATTGACGTTTCCGTATCCAAAGACATGTCCCATCTTCTCCAAACTGACGGACGAGTAGGGTTGAAAGTATTGGACGATGCATCTATCGCGGATCATGTCGAGTAGTATTGGAACGTGGGCGTGAAGATGTATGTCCAGGAGGAGATCGCGTCGGATAGAATTTTGGAGCAATGAAAGGCATTGGCCGTATTCGGCGCGGGAGTAGTGGCGTAGGGCCTCGCGCATGGTTGGAACGAGCTGTTGGTTTGTGTGTATGTGTGTGTGTTTTGGTATGTTGCCGGGGCAATGGTACCATAATAATGGGTGCAAAGAATGTTGAATGTTGAGCGAATACAACAACAAATGTCGCATGACAAACATTCACACAAATTATATATCATCCATAATATCATCATCTCACCTCCAACCTCCCCTTGAACACACCATCAATCACCAAACTATGCAACGCATCCCTATCCAAAGTGGCCAACCCCAACAACGACCCATACATTGCCAAATCTTCCGCACTCAATACCGAATTGAAGTGATTCGTCAACTCTGGCGCAACGGACGTAAACGACCTGGCGGCTTCGAGGTACCGTCCCTCAGCGAGGTGGGCGAGGCCTTGTCCGACACGTAGCTTGGGGTGGAAGAGGGGATCGTCAATGTCTCCCATGACGGTGTGTTCGGCGCGGGAGATGGTATCGCGGACGCTGGACCATTCTCCTGTGAGTATAGAATATTGAATTGTTAGTGAATTGTTGAGAGAAGGATCGTTGGAGAATAGAAATGTTGGCATTCTTTCAATCATGAGTCTGAATAAGATGTTACTTTGCCATTATTTGCATTCATTCAAACATACACGATATCAGAGACTTACTCAAATCCACACTCAATTCAATCAACAACAGACAAACCTGAGTATGCTGCTGTCCGTTGGCACAATACTCCCTGCAAATTGTTAATACAAAACGCATAAAAATGAACAAAGTTGGATTTGAGAGAGAATAAAAACGACAATATCTTGTCCAACAATACATTCGTACAAATATAATGCAAATACAATCCACCACAAAATAAATACAACATCAATCAAACAAATCAATACACAAACTCGTATATATTATACACATACCTGCTCCTAGCAACCCTCCGCCAAGCCTCCCTCAACTCCCCCCTCTCCCTATGAAACTCCGCCAACGCCAACAACGCCGTCCGAATACTCTCCTTCATCACATGACTCTGCGCCGATGCCAATCGTCCCTCCAACATATCCAGCCTCGATTGAGATTCGTGTTTGGAATTGCGTGGGAAGCTTGGGTCATAGTCGAGGTAGTGATGGATAATGTGTTTGGGATGTAATGTTGTTGCTGCTGTTGATGATGATGATGATGATGCAGCAGTGGGATGGGATGAGTTGGGCGAACGTACCAATCGAGAAGAATTGTTGTTGCTGCTGCTGTTGATGATGCTATTATTATTGCTGGTGGTTGTTCCAGTAAGTTCGGGCGCGTTACTGCCATCTCCCCCACCATCGCCACCACCGGGAGTGGACGGAGGAGCTACAAGCGCCTCGACGGCACCATATTCCTCGAGGTAGCGACGGTGATTTCCCGATTCTTTCATGCGGTGGACGGCTAGTTGGAATGCCTGCCGGGTCGTAGTGGCGGCTGCGGCGGAGTCGTCATTGTTATTGCCATTATTGTGATGATTGTGAAAATGGTGTGCGAGGAAGAGGAGGCGCTGGAGGTGGGTTTCGGAACGGGGGTCGTAGCGAGAGATGTAGGCTTGGAGGTCGAAGGGTGGTAGCTGTTGTTGCGCCATGGTGCTGAAAATGTTGAATGCTGATCTTGCAGTGATTTTGAGAAGAATGCTGGCTTTGGGGGGCTAATGTAGTTTTTGGGGGGCTAATGTAGTTTTTGGGGGGCTAATGTATTTTTTTGGGAGCTACTGCAGTATTTTTGGGGGGGAGCTAATGCCCGCCAGCAAGTTTCTGTAGATTGCTTCATCTTTCATGGCTTCATGGCCATGACATTTCCAACGCATCATCCTCCTGCCTGCATTCGTCCCCTATTAAAAGAAGACGAGGCCACGAGGCAGCGCGATGGCGGTTGCCCGTCCGCAAAGTAGGTCATTCTTGCCAATCATCTACGAGGTGGAAAGCAGCACAAGCACGAGTGACAGCGATAATGACGGCGACGATGACAACAAAGACAAGGCAAATAATTTATTGGCTCCTCGACCGCGACTACTACGCGACATGGACATAATAATGCCAAAACCAAAGCCACCACCACCATCGCCATCCATCCAGTGCAAGAATGACAGCAGCGGACAATTTCGAAAACTTGGTGTCATGGCCGTGCTTCTTTTCATTGGAGTGTTCCTGCTGTGGCCATATCATTCTCTCAAGCAGTTGATGGTATCTAACATGGCTTTGAAGCTGCAGCCACGTCCACCGTCAAGCGCAAAGAGAAAACAGAATGGGTATTATTGGCAAGAGAAACAGCAATCCAATATTACCCACGACCAACAACAACAACAACAACATCAACAACAGAACAACAACATTTCCTACGCACCCCTCTTTTACCACATATCCCCCGGAAGCACCGGATCACGCACCCTCTACCACGCCTCATGCACAGCAGGCTTCCCCTCCATCCATCACAAATCATTCTGCATTTCACAAACACGGGGCATTCGTGGCGTTGCAACGAATGTCGCACAGGGTGTACGTTCTCATTATGAGATTTTGAGATTGTATGAAATGGCTGCGGATTGTTGTTCGTTGTGGTCCAGGGGTAGGATGCGCTTGGTGGATGATAATGGTGGTGAGAGTGTGGTGGTTATTGTGGGTGGTGGTGGTGGTGGTATTGATAATAATGAAACACTATCGGCCATGGCCAAACTGTGCAATATGCCTCTTCATGAATGGACAAGAGATGTTCAAACACACCTCACAGTCGTCATCCAGAGTGGACTCGTCGGTCTATTCGACACCCCCTATCCATACCTGGCACCGCAAGTGTTGGAATTGGCCGACAAATGGCGCAAAATGCCTCCAATAATTGCAATGACGGAACGTGATCCAAAAGGATGGGCAAATAGTCGAAGTAAGAACCATGGAATGTTAGTGTGTCGGGAAGAATATTCGTACGAGAAGTTGGGGGCAAGTGAATTTGATGTTATTGGATGTGTTGATAGAGCTTACAACACTACCTCTTCATTACGGAACAGCAACGATGATGATGGCCAAAGATCGAGTATTAGTCATTCTGGGTATTCAACCATGTTGCATTTTTGGGACGTATTCCAATACAGATCACACAATGAAGCAACCGATGTAGCATTCCAATTGGGTATGGAACGACAGATGGAACATCACCAATCGTTGTATCTGCCCATGGCACGATACACGCCAGATATTTTTGGTATGCATTCATCCTCTATGAATAATGAAACAACCAATAAACCAATCAATGAAAAGGATGTTGTTGTTGATGTGCGTAGCCACATTCTTGGTTCGAGAGGAAGCAAGAGAGGAGAAGATGGCGATGCCATCATGCACAAGAAGAATGACAACAGCAGCACTGAAACGTTGCAATCGATATGGCAACAAAGTTATACAAAATCACTGTCATGTCGAGGGAGGGTTGATTGGGAAATGAAGAATGATACTTTTATTGAATATTACCACCTTCCCAAGACGTGTGGAGTAGTGTCGTCCAAGGCAGGGAAGGGTGAGAGAATTGATAAATCTGATATTCCTACAATACCTTTGATACCAGTGTTTTATCCATAGTAAATGAAAATAATGAATGATAATACTAAAATAATAATCCACCTTTTGATCCGTGGTTGCTTTCAATATTCTGCAAAGCTTGGATGCAAGCAAGTAGTTCTTAATATAATATATGGGTAGACTATCTACAACTCGCATGAGTTTTTCATGTGAACAATAAGCGATGGCTTGGCGCGATGGATTTTTATGTGAGCTATTGCGATTCAACATGACACACATCGCCAATGTGCCAATGGCGCATTCATAAAGATGAAGCATTGTCATTCACAAAACCACCGCATTCGAAATGGCAAAACAAACTGGAATCAGAGAGAGCAATGCGGATTCGTACATATCTCGAATGAGAGAAAAGGTCGTCAAGGAATTGGAAGAGACAGGCCAGCGGACTAGTCGGCCGTGTGAGAGGAATGATGATATCGATCAGAACATTCGGTCGATTCGTGCAATACTGTAAGTTTGTTTGCAAACTCATGCGGACGACTCAATCTATCGTACTTCTTTATCTGACATACTCCAAGTGCAATGAACGCAGAAATCTTTGACAGGGTCATCGAGTCCATGAAATATGACACCGACCAAGGCAGTGTGTTCACGAGGTATGGCTTCGAAGTAGTCAAGGTTCAGAAGGTTGAATCCATGGTTCAATTTTCCACTTATCCAGAGAGCTCTGAGATAACTTTTGATTTGACACCTCTCAAGACCGCCCCTGGCGTTCTTGGTATGCTGCAGCCTATGCACAAAGTCGACTTCCAATCGTTCATCGACTACGAATCATTCTTTGAGAGATCTCTCGGACTGTTGCATGAAGACGTTTTGTGTCCATTTCTTGGCCGATTGCAGGATCATCTCGAGTTGATTCAGGTTTGCCTTGGCGAAGTTGATAGCTGGCTTATGGACTCACAAAGCAACATTGAATTTCTTGAAGGTACCTTTTTTGGTGATACGAAAAAGAAGTTAGGGTTGCAAGGCGATGCGGTGGTATATAAGAGCGATACTGGTGACGCATTTGTAGCAGGAACTGATCGGTGTCTCTCAAACGAACTTTGTTTGCATTGCAATTCGCTTTTCGATTGGCACAAAAAATGTGTCATTATCAATGGGTACTACCATCGAAGATGCGTCAGCCCACCCCAGCGCAGTGGACATGTTGATGGTTTGCCGAGGTTTTACAGCTTCCCAGAGCAACAGGTCCTGAAGGAATGTGCAGTGGATGGAAGGTTTGAGGCAACGTTCAATATATCTCAAGGAGCAAGTGAGCAAATTAGGTTGCTCAAGCTTCTTGAATTTATGTCTTGCTAAGTAGACAAACCGGACGTGGTATCAACTCATTAATCTAATTACTTCATTTTTGTTGTCCCAACCAAAGCCTAATCAACCCAATCAAAGCTTGCTAATATGCCCAGTTGCCGTATCTTCTAGATTTTTGGCTTGAACAAGATCAAACCTATCCAGCATGGTTACTTTCACCCAAGCACGAACAAAGTCCTTCACAAAATATTGACTAGAGTCAGCACAGGCATATGATTCGGAAATAGCACGTAGTTGAGAGTTACTTCCCAGCACCAAATCAACCCGAGACGCCATCCAGGGTTTGCCCATGGGACGACTGCCTTTGAACAGCTTCCCGTCACTTACAGGCGTCCAAACAGTTTTCACATCGAGTAGGTTGGTGAAGAAATCATTGGTCAATACCCCTGAGCGGTTTGTCAAGGCGCCTACAGATAAATTGTCGGCACTTGCATTCATCAGAACACGAAATCCACCCACCAAGGCCACCATTTCAGGAGTTGTAAGCGTCAAGAGATGAGCACTATCTAACATGGATGATTCAGGTGTAGCATCATTACTGCCTTCGTAGTTTCGGAAGCCGTCCATTGATGGTTGCAATGCATTGAAAGATTCGATATCTGTTTCAGATTGTTTGCAGTCTGTCCGTCCAGGCACGAATGGTAAACGTACGTTTGTGTGCCCACCAAGTCGCGCTGCCTCCTCGATCGCAGCATTGCCCCCCAAAATGATGAGATCTGCAAACGAGACTTGCTTCAAGCTGCTGTTTCGTTTTTGCATTTCGTTGAAATCTTGCTGTATGTTTTCGATGGCCGCAATAACTCGTGCAAGACTGTTTGGGTCATTGACTTCCCAATTCCTTTGAGGCTCAAGACGAATTCTTCCCCCATTGGCTCCGCCACGATGATCTGTGAATCGATATGTTGATGCTGATGCCCATGCTGCTTTGACCAAATCTGGGATTGAGATCTTGGAATGAATCACTGCCTCTAAAATCCTGTTCTTCAAATATTGAACGTCATTTGCAGTGATGACATCGTAGTCTGCAGTTGGGATGGGATCCAGCCAAATCAAGTCTTCCTTGGGAAGGTATGGACCTAAGTGCCTTGATTTCGGCCTGTGGTATCAGACAATGATTTGATGCGATAATAATTCAGTTCAAATGAAAATAAACGATGAATTTCAAAGACATGAGGGAATTGCTAGCATCAAAGATGCAACCACAGATTTCAGCAAGGCTTATACGATTTGGTCTCTCTCACCCCATGTCTCGGTGGCACAGTTTGTACCATGCTCGTTTGAATGCATCCGTGAGTTGTTCTGGGTTCAAGTGAAATTGTTTCGAGATGGGCCCATAAATTGGATCATATCTCAAAGCAAGGTCCGTTGTAAACATGATTGGCAAATGATTCTCGCCATCGTGGGCATCGGGGACGCTGGCAACTGCACCAACCCCACCATTCGAATTGATGGATTCCAAGTTTGGCACCCACTGAGTCGCTCCACCAGGACTTTTTGACTGTGTCCAATCATACTTGAACAGTAGATCGAAGTAGCCATTGTCCCACTTTGTCGGGTGAGCTGGTGAAGGAAAGTGATTGTGAGTATGAATAGGCAGATATTGGTTGTGATTATACGGAAGATCTGTTTACCTGTCCAAGCACCTTCCAAGCCTGAAGTGATGGTGTGCTTTCCTTTTCCACTGAGAAATGAATTTTTCCATCCCAAACCCATTTGATCCATTGAGGCTCCCTCTGGCTCCGCGCCTACGTGTTTAGAAGGATCAGCGGCACCATGTGCCTTTCCAAACGTATGACCACCAGCGATGAGAGCTACCGTTTCGAGGTCAGACATGCCCATTCGTGAAAACGTCTCACGGATGTCTTTGGCTGATGCCAAAATATCTGGGTTTCCTCCTGGTCCCTCCTAAATGAAATTGAACTCATCTGAATTAGATGCGTGTTCAAAAAATCAAGACATACGACCAAAGATGATAGATATGGTGAAGAATACTCACGGGGTTCACATAGATCAAACCCATTTGGACAGCACCAAGAGGCTTCTCCAACCCTGTGTTCCTCCCATCGGAAGTTGCCTTAGCCTTATCATGCCGATCATCTTTCAGCCACTCGTGCTCATGGCCCTGGGTAATTCCAAAGACGATGCACAACAACAAAAATTTGTTCAGATAATGATGATGAATGGTCAGCATGTCATCAACAGAAACAATGCCAGACCATTATATCTTACCCAATATACATCTTCCTCAGGAGCAAACGCATCCACTCTACCCCCTCCGAACCATAATGGCTCCACGGAACCCCAACTCCCCATCATGGATTCGATTGCTACATTGCCCGCCAAAATAATCAGGTCTGCCCAAGATATTGCCTGGCCGTACTTTTGCTTAATAGGCCAGAGTACATAAATTCTTTTTGAAGAAATAATTTTGACGTTATTGATGAGATGAGATGTGATGTGGGATTACGATATATACTTGAATGACTGAACAGAATAATCTAATGTAAAAATCCTCACCGGGCTTTGTCAAGGTTGGCATTATCAGGCCAAGAGTTGAGAGGAGCTAATCTAATATTCCCAGAGTTTCCTCCACCTCGTCCGTCGAACCTAAAAATTCAGTATTCCCAAAAGGGGGTACCTATTAGTAACAAAAATGACGCAAAGAAGCAGTAATACAAAAAATATACATCACGCGATATTAGATGACACACTCACACGCGATACGTCCCCGCAGAATGCCACGCCAAACGAATCATCAACGGACCATAATGACCATAATCAGCAGGCCACTCCGGATTGGACGTCGTGAGAGCCCTATAGATATCATTCCTAAGCGCGTTGAGATCCAACCTCGAGAAGTTGTCGGCATACGATGCATACGCGGCGGATGGAGCCAAAGAAGTCGTTACCGCGGCGTCAACTGTGGCGCTGGAGGGATGCGGCACGTGGTTTGGACGGGCGGAGGCGGGGTCCTGGTGTAGGATTCGTAGGTCGAGCGCATCTGGCCACCAGTCACGGGTGGTCATGGGCTTGTTCTTGCCCCCCTTGCCATGGTCGTATGGACACTTGCCAGTCATGGTATTGGTATTGCTGCGTTTTATTTGGATATGAATGTTGTGTGGTTTGTCTGTTGTCATAGTGTTGGGGTTGACAGGCTTTGATTTGAGTATCTAGTAGTTCCTATCGTACGATATCTTGCGATTGTGGATTTTAGTGTTCCCGCCAAAAATAGGCGTTCCCGCCAAAAATAAGACAGAATAGATTTATTGTATTGATGTCATTTTTTTTCTGGAACTAACGAAGAACAAACGAAGGCGGCGGCCGGGCGGGTGCCGTGGCAGCGCTGAAAGCAATTCTGATCTTGTGGACAGGTTGAATCCATCTCTTGGACAGAAAGAGAATAAATGCATCTTTGGTAACAGTGCAGTCATCGACTCACTTCTCATTTTCACAAATACAATACAACCTCACGATGACATCTTCACCGAATACCAATGCTGGGCGGCATATTATCCTCCGCCTAATGATAGCCGTGACAGGCATGCGTCAAGTCCACTCCTATGTGGTTGGAAATCCAAGCAATGAAGGCGTTCTGTCAAGGTTTGCCGACTGGCGCAACTGTAGGGCGCACGCCGAGCACTGCAATGCGTAAGAACGCATCCCGATCCATTTCCTCTTTCGTTATGCCGTTTCAATGAAAAAGTCATAATATTGCTGCAACCCTCATTTTTGTATAGCACCCGAATGGGCAGCGTCTGGCGCGAAACTCGGGTTGCCCCTGGATGTCAAATTCTCTACCGAGACATGTGAATCCTACGAAATGAACCAGGAATCTTTGTTGGGAGGAGCAGTGCCTGCGTTTCTAGCAGTGAACCCACTGAACTCTCCAACATTCACGAGTGCCAATGGGATTGAAACGGTGAAAGTAACTCCTGGAGCCTTTTCATGTCAGATTAAACTTCCCGAAACAGAGGAGTATTCATTCAGGTTCTTTTTGGATTTTCCCGAGGGAGCTGTTCGTAATGATGTGGTACTTCCTGCAGAGAGGATCTATTTCGTGAGTAAATGTGCTGCTCAAATGGGACCTCTTGGCTTTGGATCTGTGCTGTTGCAGTCTAACATTGACTTTTCTAATTATTTGATATAAAAGATGACATCTTGCTGGAATGGAGATAGCCATGTAATCGAGAAAGCGGAGGTGCAAAAAGAACAAATGGTGAGATCACTAAAGCAGATCAACAATGACATTGATGAGATGGAACATTCTCCAGCGGGCCTCCAGAAAGCTTTGGGAGTTCGTGAATACATTGTCTTGATGGAGCGGCGCAGGAAGCTTGTTGATCAAATTGGCATGCTCTGTGACATCTTTCCGCCGGTTGATCGATTGTTCAAAACTCCGATTAACATGCTATTTTTGAAAGAAGGAGTGATAGCCGTGAAGCGATTGCAAGATAACAAGGAAACTTATCATTGGGTGGGTACATTTACTTTCAGGTAGAACGTAACTTGAGCCAGTAATTCATGAGGCAAAATGGAGATCACAGCGCTGCCTATCACGAAAATAATATTGATAAAACCTGCATAACAACTTGGTCAATGTCCCAAGTCAGAGTTTAGTACACAATAAATCACAGGAACCAGATTATGTAGTCTTTACTCAACGCTCTCTTCCTACCGAGAGCCTCTCGCAATGCGAGCACCTGTAGACTTTTCTAGCAGCGTTTTCCACCACTTTTATAACTGAGATCAATCCATCCATCACTGATTTTTGGACTTCGTACGTGACTGCGTCAAAACCAGCTAGGTCATGTAGCAAATTTATCAAATTAAGTTAAACCTGACATTAGTGCTGATTGTTCCTTCTTATCTACAATGTACTTCTAAAAATTTTGTTACGACTCCATGCTTGCAGTTGAGGCAGCAGACTCGGAGTGAATAAGTGTCGGCTTCGTGACCTCTTGTTTCTCCATCGAAACACTCTCATAATACTCATTCACCGGCGGTAATGGTGAAATCACTTGGGAACAAGAATTTAGTTCATCCTCACGATCCCAATACAGTCTACACAAAATGGCCACCCCAAAACAAACACCTTCCGCCACATAGGCTATCAAATAAGAATTCAAATTGTTGAGTACATAAACATCGTGTCCATAATACCAAAAGGAGAAGACGCCGGTATTATAATAACTGTGAACCAAACTCCATACACGAGATAAATGCCACGCGAAAACGATTATGGGCCAGGTGAGTATATCACTCAATGTTCCATGCGATTTACGGTGGAGTTTCCAGAAGAGGTACGCTAGGCCTGGATGCCCGATTGTATCCAATACGTGAGACAATACTTTCATTACCCAGGAAGAATACGTATTCAAGATGATATAACTACTGTCACTACCGTCTGGTTGTTCTTCCACCATGTACGGTAGCATTGATCCAGGCATATTTCTGTACAGTATGGAAAACCCATCCACATACCAATCATTGGCAATGGCACAGTACCAGCCGAGGCAGATTCCAACTCCCTGAAGTATGAGAGCCTTTCGAATAAATGGTGATCGAGTGAGTAGGTATACTACGGACAGCAGATGGAACCACACCGTGTATCCGCGGTTGAGGTAGAAGGACTGTGGCAGCATGGGAAGCAGTGCTATAACTGCTGGAGTTGGAAGCGGCCATATCTTTCCGAGCAATGTTTTCTTCTTGCGATTGTGTTCATTATTTTTGGGGGCAACATGGTCAGGTTGGAGTTGGCACATTGTGTTGTAGAGACTACCAAAAAAAGGCAAAAACAGCCACGAGCCAATGATGTTTTGATACTACTATTGCTACTGCTGCAATGGATGATATCCTTCAAAACCTGACAGGTGTACAAGATCCAATCCTCTTCTCTCTCTCGGTGCTCAGATGACGGAAGAAGGGACAATGCACCAAGCTAATAATCAGCTGCGCGGCTAAGGTAATTATGATATTGCTGGAGGAGGGTGGTTGGGGCGGAGGCGCGGAGGCGGAGAGGATATTATTTATGAGAATGATTGAGAGGATATCCAAAACACAAACACCACGTCCGTCCACCAATGCTTTGGCGATATATTAGTTCCTACGTGACTCTACGTATCGCTGGTTCCCATTGGCAGGCGCGTCATCATTGCGATAGATGGATGCACTATCTTCTAGCTAGAGATAGCTTGAGTTGTTGTTGGTCTCAGCAAGGTCTCAGTTGGATACCAAACACCATAACGCCCGGCTATCAACATCATATTCATATCTTATTCGCTATCTATTCATCAATTACCCAGCATGTCATCGAGAACAGCAAACAGCAGCAGGCTCGCATCTTCCTTGGTTATATTCCTTACAACACTAGCGGCACACAACAGTAGGGTCCTTCCAACGACAGACGCATTCATGCCTCCAAATTCAATAATGGCTGGTACTAGATTCCAACCACCCCAGAGCGCATCCAATGACAGCGGTGACGACAGTGGTGGTAGTGGCATCGTAGTGGATGAACTCATGTTGGACACATATGACAATCTCGCCACACGCTTAATTTCCCGTTATGAGAAGGATGCTGCATCCAATAGCCTAAGAAACAATCAGTTATTCGTTTGCATCGCTGGCGGCCCGGGGTCGGGTAAATCAACATTATCATCTGCAGTAGTTCAAAGAATTAACGAGAAAATGCAAGCAGTCAATGATGAAGGTGATGGTCCTGATGATGATGGTCCTGATGCAGCTTCATTATCCGCAGTAGTTCTACCAATGGATGGGTTTCATTACTCTCGCTCACAATTACAATCGATGGGTAGCTCCCCAGACTGTGACTACAATTACGAAGAATTGCTTGCCCGACGAGGTGCTCCCTGGACCTTCGACGCAAAAGGATGCATTGCCGCCTTTGCCCAAGCAAGACAGAACGGCAAGGCCAGTTTACCAATTTACAGTCGAGTGAAAAGCGATCCAGTACCCGATGGCGTGCAATTACAACCAAATACAAAAATAGTATTACTCGAGGGGAATTATCTATTGGCATGGGACGATGAGCGGTGGGCACCATTGCAAAGCAACAATGTATTTGATGAGACTTGGTACATCTCTTGTAAATCGTTGGGGGAACAGCGAGAACGTTTGGTAATGCGTCATTTAGAAACATGGTCGGAGGAGAAAACTAAACTGTGGGGTGAGGGTGCTGCTGGAGCGGGAGCGAAGGCAGATGCTAATGATATGCTAAACCTTGAGTGGATTGAGGAGATGTCTCGAAAATATGCCGATTTAGTTGTTGAGAGCGTATAACTCTGTGAATGAGCAGGATTGGGGAATGGGTATCAATATTTTTTTAGCTAGAATGAGAGACATCATAACTTTCCAAAATAATATAGGCTGTACAAACAAAATAATCCCTCCCCAATGATCCTTCAAAAATAATGTGAACAATCCTGCCTTTACCCAAAAATGAACGAACTTCTTTCACCCAGTAGGATATAAATCTAAAATCCCTCCCTAATCAAAGAAATCCCCAAACTGCACGTGCAAATCAACGAGGAAAAAAACCCAATCCACTTAATTGCCGCTCCCTTCTTATAACGAGCCATTTTCACATCCAAGTTGGTATCACTATACCCCTTCATATACAACACACTCCCGATACAGAAACAGACGCTCCCAACGGCACAGGTAATGGGATGTTTCAATCCCCCGAGCAAGGTCATGATGGCATAGGAATCGGACCCCTCGAGGTAATTTTGGTGGCCGCGTTGGACGCGGTTGAATTCATCGGCGTTTTTGTGGTATTTGGGTACGGCTTTTTGTGTACGTTTGTGATATTTGATATGCATACACAAAGAGATAAAGAGGGTGACAATACAGCAAAGTGTGTGAAGAGAGTAGTGGTGGTGTGGGTGTGTGAGACATTAATTTTGATGGGGATGCCGACGAAAAGATAGACTGCTGTGTGGGGGGCCTCTACACTCGACAAATCATCGATTATAATATAATATGCACTCACCATACAGATTGGGATACTGAACGTCAAACTCCTTCCTAGCTTTCATTACAAAGCCGCTCAAATACATGCTAGTGATGACGGGGGCAATCCTTTAGAGGAAGGATCATTATTTAGAGATTAGGAACAAGGACAATTTGAGCATTCAGCACAAATAATATTGACCATATTGACGTAATAGTAATATGCACGCACACGAAGATGATTGTCCAATCCACGCAAAGATAAATCTTACCCGGCTCCGAGGATTACCCAGCCATATTCAGGGGGGACTGTGATTGAGACCATTGCTTGATATGATAATTCGATTAAGTAGTATGCGAAGCGCAGAATAGAAATATTATGATGAGAACAGGCAGTTGGCAGTTGATGATTATTTGATGATGACAATCGAAATCTAATAGATAAAGGTTTTGAAATCTCTTGCCGACGCGACGGGGACAAGGACTTGTTTGGCGAAGAATAACCCTGTTAGCGAAGAATAACCCTGTTAGCGATTAATTATGAGTAATAGGGGGCTGGGGGCTACGTTCTCGGGGGGAGCGCAAACCACCACTACCACCACCCACCACCACCACCATGCACCATCCAACCTTGCACCAACCATGAGCTGGCTATGAGATTCAATGGTCATGTTATGCTCTACAATTTGAAGAGGAGACCACTGCCACCAATACCAGCTATCATCCGACTCATCTACTCAGCTTCTCCACTGCTAATTGATCGCTGCAGCAACACCACAACAAACTATAATTACCATCCACATAATAACAACATTACTGACATTAACATTACCCACCATCCTCAAAAAAGAATGACATCATCATCTCTGACGGGCCCACAAGGCTATGCACAAGCTCGCAATGAAGCCCCCACTACTAATACTACCACTAATACCAACCCATCACCATCGCCAATGCTATCGTTCGTGCGCACCGTCGAAAATCGTCCGTATTTCCCATTATTGAAAGTCGATCCGACGAACGAAGCTTCTGTTATTGAGGTTGCCGGAGTTATTCTTTCATCATACAACAACAATGCTTCTGCTGATGCTGATGCTTCTGCTGGCAGTGGCGACAATGATGACACTCCATTCGACAATGACGCAGTGGAAGGTAAAGTCACAGTGATTACTGGGGGGTTGACAAACGCTCTCTTCAAGGTGGATCTAACATCCAACAATAACACCGCCAATGCCACTGACACGACGACGACGACGACCTCTGTACTAGTCCGAATATTCGGAGCCGAGGGAATGATCGATCGGGACGAAGACACTACCAACTTTGCACGTCTGTGCCATAAATCATCATCATCAGCAGCAGCAGCAGCCGTGGCCGTGGTCCACTCCCAACTCGATCTACTCGGTCGATTCAACAACGGACGAGTCGAAACTTGGATTCCAAATATGAGACAAGCCCATCACGTACGTGATTTTGGGAGGGAGGGTTTGGCGTTGGAGGTGTCGCGACAGTTGGCCCGGTTGCATTATGGATTTGATGCTTATTATTCGAATGATGTTGTTGCTACTACTATTGCAAAGAAGAAGAAGGCATTAGCAGCAGCAGTGGGAGGAGGAGCAACCAATAATAATAGCAACGACGAGCAGCTTCTTCATCAGTTACAACAACAACAACAACAACAACAACAACCGTCATTATGGAAAGTTATCGAATCATGGATTGACGAATTATCTCAACATTTATCTCATGAAAAGTTTCAAGAGCA
>JALLBF010001775.1:0-12419 GCA_036939945.1 Thalassiosira sp. AJA248-18
TTTGATTGTCTAGCTGTTATATGTTTTTATTCATGTCGATACTAGAAGTTAAATGCGTCTTATATCCTGGTATGACGTGCATTGGTATTAATGTCAATTGAAGTCAATGGTTGTTCTTTTTCTGCTTCTTTTTTATTGTTTGATGACTCCTTGACAATATCCTCGAGCAACTCTCAGGTATTCCCATTCATGAGTTTTTCCTCCAGTATGCCACATCAAGGTCGGTATGAAATCCACCTGAAAATTCGGTTATTGTCGTAGTGGATGGTGATGAGAAGCCGATGATGATGAGAAGTCAACAAGGTTTAGAGATATTCAATGAAGGATGAAGAGATGATGAAAACAACTTGAGGAAGTGTATTTGTTAATTGTGAATTGTTGTTGTTGATGAATGGTGTGCGTGGGAGTTATTGCCCTCTGCGGATATTGATGATTTGTTGACTGTGTTTGCTGTAGAGAGGTCCGGGGATACTACGAAGAAAGTCCCTTGCAAAATTTCGTGGAGTTGGGTGGGTGTTTTGAGGAGCCGACGTTCATGCCGTGGTAGCTGTTGAGGAGGCTGGATGATGATGATGCGTAGGAGTTATTCCTCCGCGAGCGCGCGTTGTTGTATGGCGGGATGCAGCAGATAGGGTAATGCCGAGCGGCTTGGTCAGGTTGTACGGGGTGTGTTGTGCAATGACATGAGGTAATTGCCTGCCAATTTTCAGGGAGGTGTTCCATGTTTAGGAGGAGGAGGAGGAGGAGGAGGAGGGGTGTAATACTGTTTGTTTTGGCTGGCCGGCGGTCATGGGTGATGATCTTCGATATGATGTTCCTCGCGGGTTGTGGATTGTTGTGGATTTGTTGTAAAAGGGGTTGCCGAAAAAAAAAGGAGTCACCTGATATTATTTTCTTGTCCACATGGTTAATAAATGATTAAGTATTCACCTGCCACCAAACTCACGAAGATGAAGATCGTGCCGCATGCACACATCTTTTGCAAACAACATAAACTCACCCTTTATGCATTCTCTGTTCATTTGGGAGGAGCATGTGTGATGGGTGGATCATCAGTCGTAGGCCAAGCGTATTGGTGTGCTCTCCTCCGTCTTCTCATTAACCAATTCACAGGGGAACCGAACCGAAAAATAATGTTGAGACTTGAAACCTGTTGTATTATTGATGGGCTCGATGAGCTCTTGAAGTGCTCTTGGTTGTAGAGAGTTTGTCATGAATAGAGAGAGAGGTAGGCACATCGGGTGTTGGGTGTTCGGTGTTGGGTGTTGTTGAATGACGAGCCGATGAGTCAGACTCAGCTAATCTACGTAGGAATTGATCAGCCGCCGAGCGAGATTAGGTAGCTTGATGATGGCCAGCCACCGCGCCCGCCACATCCATCCCAATCATCACAATATTCCCTCACGCCTCACACAGAATTATAATAGTAGCAGAAGCAATGATCCTCATCAATAAATCCGCCATGGTGGCAATAGCCGCCTCCGTCCTCCTCAATGGCAAAGACGTCCACTCCTTCGCCCCATCCTCGCCACGATCATTACCATCATTAACGTCACTGCAGGCGTCATCGTCATCCACTCGGTTGGTTTGGCTAACTGGCCATGAAGATCTACGGATACGCGATCATGGTGGATTTGCAGATGCCTTTTCGTTGCCTGATGTAAATGATAATGATGATGGGGACGTCGTGGTGGTGCCAGTGTTCACCCTTGATCCAACGTTGCATTTACGTTGTAAATCACCCTCGTCAATAGAACGGCTACATAATTGCATATCGTCTTTGGAATCAGAGTTGGACATGATTAGTGGATCTTCATCTCTACAACTATCCCCACTTGTCATACGACATGGATCGGCATCTACCATTCTACCATCGCTAGCCAAGGAGATTGATGCCACTTCCATCCACATTATTGCAGATGATGTTACATCGGTCATGAGAACGACACAACGGACAGTATGCAATCGTCTTGAAGAAATGGGTGGTGTCAAAGTTTATCGATGGACGAATGAATTACGTCCTTCTGCACCGTGGGCATCGTCCAAAGCAGAAGCAGCAAATACGGCGAAGATGATTATGCCCAGCTTTTTCCCAGAATATGCCAAGATTGCAGATGATTTGCCAATTCCACCTCCCAGAAAGATGCATGATGACTTGTTGGTTCAAGAAGAAACCGCTACTACTGTCACGAAGGGCAAAGAAAACAACAACAGTCATGATAGCACAATGTCAATCCATTCAGAGGGACTCCCATCCCTATCAGAATTATTAGATTTGGCACAATCGGTCACTCCACCCGCTGTATCAGACTTTCAAAAGCGCTGCCTGTCAACTAAGTGCATCTTCCGTCAAAGTGGAAACACCATCGAACCTTACGAACAGCTCATTACCAACCAATGGTGTACAGAATCTGGAGCTAGAATCACTCTCGAGGAATATTGTCGAGTGGGGAATGATTCCTTTGCCAATAAATACTTTACAACGCCCTCGTCCTCAGATGACTACGTTTATAGCATGTATGAGGCCGCTTCCCATCGAATTGTCATGGGTGGTGACCAGCCAAGTGATGTATTGGCCTTGAGAGAGGCACCAACACGAGCGTTTTCGTCGGCGTTGGCTTTGGGTGCACTGAGTGCACGCGATGTGATTGATGCTGCGAGGAATCGCCATTCTACTACTGAGGAGGGGCCTAGGAGTAATAATGATGATGGTAACAATAGCAATAGGGCAGGTCTACTCCCATCAGATGACCCACTATGGGGACGAAGTAGCGAGGGGATACTCTCGGATGTTATTGAATGGAGAGAGTGGTTTCGTCTCCTTGCTGATAGATCGTTGACATTGCAGGAAGAACAGGGTACATCGTCTTCGGGGGTACTACCCACGTCGGGTGGTGAGAAAGTACAGGGAGGTGATCCTCGAGAGGCCGGGACAGTCAACTATTGGAGATGGAAGGGACAACATTTGGTACGATACCTCACGTGGCCTGCGGGGAAGGATTACGACAACGAGGGAAATGTGCCAGCATTGTTGTTGGTGCATGGCTTTGCTGCCTCTGCAGAACAATGGGAACGACTTGTGTACAGCCTTCGGAAAGAATATGGAAACTTAACTCCTCCTATTTTTGCTGTTGATCTTCTCGGCTTTGGTCACTCGGAAAAGCCGGGCCTGAGTTACACGCAGTATCTTTGGGAGGCACAGCTTGTGGACTTTGCAGTTGAGGTTATGGAGGCAGTGCCCTTGGTGATGGTAAGAACAAGGAGTTTTCACATGTTATTGATTACCATTCGTATCTCATCCTGGTAATTATCTGTTCAGGTTGGAAACTCAATTGGTGGAGGTATTTCTGCTGGTGCTGCTGCATCACTCGGAAAAGATATTTGCAAAGGTCTTGTACTTTGTAACACCGCTGGAATTCTCGAAGACCCAGATACTTATGGTGGTTATGGCGATGACAATGATTACAAATATGGCAGTGGCCCTTTCAGAACGAGTGCCACAGGGAAGGTTGATAATGCAATTCGTTCGCACACAGAGGCGGCACTGAAGGGCAATCCAAATGAGGCACCGTACACTCCCGTACCAGTGGTTGGGAAAAACGCCCTCGATCTGTTTGGGAAAGGAATAATTCAACTGATATATCCTCAAATAGAAAAACGGCTATCGTTGATCTACGCCAATCAATTGGAAAATGCCGATCAAGCAGCTATCTATGCAATACAGCAATCTGCGAACCATCCTGGGAGCGCCAATGTGATTGGTAGTGGGCAGAAACTTGCCCCCAACAGGCCATTGAATGAAGTTTTAGTAGAAGTTGCTGGTAGCGATGACGACAGTAATGGTTTCGATGTGCTGGTTGTGATGGGGCTGAATGACCAAGTGAGTTCTCCGCAGGTTGCTCAATCCCGTGTGGAACTCTTTTCGAAGTTACACCCCGCGGTTGTTGTTGATGCCGTTGCCGATGCGGGGCATTGCCCTCATGACGAGAAGCCAGACCTTGTGGCCGGATCTATAGTAAAGTGGCTTGATAACATCATCTCTTGATAAAGTATAATTTTTGAATAAGATGCAAGCGAGTATCTCTAGATTTCTCTTCTGCGTGGGTGGTATCTGTCTCTCTCTCTCCTCTCTCTGGGAGATAGAGAAGGTTTGTTGCCAAAAGACGAAATCTGTGAGTCAGCTACGATAGGTTCGTACGATGATACTGACTGCATGATGGTGCTGTGGTGAAGTGTGGTGAGTCATAATCTTTTGTGGCGGGAACGCACAGCAGAACAATGACAATGTTGTTGTACACAAAAAAGCAAAAAGGCAACTAGACGAACCATAATCACCACCATAGCACCATGCAGAGCACTGCCCCCGCCGCCATGAGCGACGATGAAGAATCGGTCTCCCAAGTGTTTACATTCAATGGCAAATCCTACGCCACGTATCAGGAGATGGTCGTCGCGAAGCGGCAACGTAATCGCGATGTGCTCGTGAGCTCCGGCCTCCTGGAAGCCAAGGCGGCCGTGGACAATGCCGCGTTGGAAGAGAAACGATCAGCCGCCACTGCAAGGGGATTGAAGCGGTCAAAGGCTCCCCGATCGGCGCCACTTCCCCGACGCAAGTCCAGTCGTCTTGCGGGTGTCGCGTCGTCGGGCATTTATATCGAGTCCGAACTGGCGGGGAAATTTGAGGTTGCAGGCGGATCATTCACCCCAGATGAACCCGAGAAACCTGAATTCTACAACAATCGTATCAATGATGGGTCCGACTTGACGATATCTGAAGCTGTAGAACTCACGGGCTCCAAATGGGTGAAGGAGGGCACTGTCGAAGCCGCAGAGAAATTCATGACAAAGACTTTGCCGGATATTATTGAAGATCTTCCCATAGTCTCACCTTGGAAGAAAAAGAAAGGCAGCCCTACATCCGTAGCCAAGGGGCCAGGGGGGGCATCTTCTGAGATTACCTCCAAGAATTTGCAGGGTCATCTTGATGCGCTCTCGTTAGATGATTCTGAAACATGTGTTGCCAAAGTGACTCCAGAGAGAATCTACAGTGTGGCATGCCATCCATCCCCCGATAAGATTATTGCATGTGCAGGTGATAAGCAGGGGCATCTTGGTATTTGGAACGTGGATCAGTATGGTGGGTCAGCGAACAACAATTCATCTGCTACGGATGGGGTACACTTATTCAAACCTCACAGAGGCGCCATATCCTCAATGGCATGGAACACCTCTGGTACTTCCTTGCTTTCTGCGTCATATGATGGATCAGTTCGTGCATTCGATGCCAACAAGGGAGTTTTTGAAGAGATCTTCGCAACCTATGATGATGACAAGATGTACAAGGGGAAATTAGGTTATGGTACAGATCACGGATACAATTCGTGGGTACAGAGTTTAGAACTTGATCATAGATATGAAAGCGGGAAGTGCTTCTTTTTGTCTACGAGTGCGGGTGGTGTGATGCATGTTGATTTACGGTCGAAAGGCAAGGTGA
This sequence comes from Thalassiosira sp. AJA248-18, assembly GCA_036939945.1. NCBI lineage: Eukaryota > Bacillariophyta > Thalassiosirophyceae > Thalassiosirales > Thalassiosiraceae > Thalassiosira > Thalassiosira sp. AJA248-18. Next base: position 5,495 of record JALLBF010001775.1, read on the forward strand.
CATTTGATCAAATATTGAGCGAGAAGAAGATCAATACTGTGAGGTGAGTCATAGGTCGTTTAATCAATCTTTTTCTTCCAATGACATGAGTTTATCTAAATCATTGAGTTATTCTGTGAATGCAATCCTCAATTTTCAACAGTCTGCATCCTGACGGAAATATCATGGCAACAGCGGGGTTGAGCACTCAAGTCCAGTTGTGGGACGTGCGCAAAGTGCCTTCGTTCAACACGTCCAATAAGATGTTACCCAAACCATTGGCATGGCATTCGGCAGGGAGGAGCATCAACAGCGCCTTCTTCTCCCCCAGTGGAAAACGATTGGTGACAACAACTATGTCTAATACTATTGAAATCCTGAAGGATTCTCATGTTGCCTCCGGTATGATCCAACCCTTGACAAATATCAAGCATGACAATATGACCGGGCGCTGGTTATCAACATTCATGGCTCGTTGGCATCCATGCACATTCTCAGGAGAAGAGATTTTCGTTGTTGGCAGCATGAAAAAACCTCGGACTATTGAAATCTTCTCCGACAGTGGTAAACTTTTGCGTGAGATCAGAGGTGAAGCACTCACTGCTGTGGCTAGTCGCTGTTGTTTCCACCCCAGTGCCAAGGAGCTCATTGTTGTTGGAGGCAACTCTAGTGGTCGAGTGACAGTAGCCCGTTGATTTAATATGTGGCAACAATAGGGACAGGAGGTTTCTTTATCATGAGCAAACATCGGCTCAAGGAGATGTATCGAGATTTATTTAATTCAGTTATCCTAATTATCTATTCGTTTTCAAGTGCTTCCTGTTGTCTTCGTGTATTCCTGNATTTAATTCAGTTATCCTAATTATCTATTCGTTTTCAAGTGCTTCCTGTTGTCTTATGCTGTGCACACAATGTACTAAGCACATTTCTAATATTCTTTGATGCGACTAACCATTTCTATCATGTGCAGTTAGGCACTGATTGTGTTTGTAGTGGGAGCAGTTGTCTTCTGCTTCATCTTCTCTGAAGAAACTGCCTCGGCGATCTCTTTTCCAAGGGTTTTCTTGCTTTCTGCCTCTGAAACAACTTCCAACGCAGTCATGATAGAGTCGGGAGTGAGCGAGATTGAGTCTATACCCAAGTCTACCAAGAAACCTGCGAAGTGAGGCTTGTCAGATGGTGCCTGGCCACATAGGCCAACTTCTTTTCCATTTCTATGGGCGCCTTGGATAGCTTTGGTGATGGCTTCTTTGACTGCGATGTTGTCTTCATCGAAGAGGTCCTGTGTGAGTTTTCACATGTGCAAAGAGATGTGAGTTCACATAATACGACTTCGCAGAATACGACTTCACGCACAATTCGACTTCACACACTTACGGCAAGGAGCCCTGAATCACGGTCTACGCCAAGCACTAGCTGTGTCAGATCATTTGACCCAATCTGTATTTTGGAGGGGTGGGCACCAGAAAGATATACATGAGTACGCATAGACATGCAGTAAGAGAAATGTGTGAAAAGGACGAAGGACTCACACTGAAGCCATCGAATACCTTGGCAAATTCGTCGATGGCAAAGACATTGGATGGAAGCTCACACATGACCCAAACTTTAAGCCCGTCTTTTCCTTTCTCAAGACCATTAGCATTAAGGATTTTTATAACCGCTTTGCCTTCCTCCGGAGTTCTACAAAACGGTACCATCAGATCCACGTTCGTTAGTCCCATCTTGTTACGCACGTAAGATAGGGCCTCACACTCCAGCTCGAACGTGTCCTTGAAGTTGGAAGATAGATACCTAGAAGCACCACGCAGGCCAATCATAGGATTTTCCTCATCAGGTTCGAAGTTCTCTCCCCCAACCAAACTGCGGTATTCGTTTGACTTGAAGTCTCCTAGCCTTACGAGTACAGGTTTAGGATAAAATGCAGCAGCAATACTTCCTGAAAGCAGAAGAAGCAAAATGATGTAAGCAATATATGAATTAGCAACGTATTGGAAGCATCACGATATTACTCACCAATCCCCTCTGAGAGCCTACGGATAAACCATGCCTTGGGTGACGAATCGTTCTTACTTTTCTCGTCAATGATTTCCCTATCTTCAGGTGAAATAAGTTCTGGATGCAGCACTGCCTTTGGGTGTACGCCGATGTGATTTGCAACAACAAACTCCTGTCTGACTAGACCAACGCCATCAACAGGAAGGTCTGAAAGACTAAGCGCAGCATCTGGGTCACCAAGAATTAGCTTGATCTTGGTGTTGGTTTTTGGGATGTTATCTGTGTCAACACTGGTCCTCTCTATCTTGCTGTAACCAGGATAAACAAAGCCTGTGCTGCCCTGACTGCAGTCAATTGTATAATTTTCGCCTGTCTTGAGTGTCTCAGTCGCATCCTTCGTGCCTACAATGCACGGGACGCCAAGCTCTCTGCTAACTATAGCAGCATGGCATGTCCGCCCACCTCTGTTTGTGACCACTCCGGATGCAATCCTCAGCCCCGGTACCCAATCAGGGTCAGTCATATCGGCCACTAGTATTTCTCCCGGTTTGATGCTAGCTATTTGGCTGACATCCCTTATTACACGAGCCTTTCCACTCGCAGCATCTGATCCAATTGCGTTTCCTTGAATGATTGGCGAATTGTGTTCGGTCACTTGTGTCTGCTTGAGAATATTTGCCTTTTGATCTGACCTTACTGTTTCAGGCCGAGCCTGCACGATGAATAACTCCGACGTGACCCCATCTTTGGCCCATTCAATGTCCATTGGTGTGGGATGACCGTGATGCTTGCTGTGAGCAAATAGAATGATTGCACAAGGGAAATTAATAAAAAAAGAAGGGAGAAATATGGATTTAAGCCATTGGGACTGGGCCTTGCCTGTAGTGATCCTCGATCTTGACACACCACTCGGCAATTGTCTTGGCTTCTTCGTCAGAAAAACAAAACTTTGTTTTCTCAGCTTCTGGTGTAAGGATTGTCTTCGTGCGTTTGTCGCTGCCATCTCGTGTATAGATCATTTGAGTCTGTTTACGCCCAATAGATCTCTTGATGATAGGATCTTCCGCTTTGTTAATCATTGGCTTGAAAACCTGATGTGATGATGCACACAGCAGAGGACTGTGAGGGATAGAGCAGAAGCAATGAATCATATATTGCAATGATTAAGAAGCTGCTGATACGAACCTGCATTTCATCGGGATCGACTTTGCCTCCAACAACGCTCTCTCCCAATCCATATGAGCCTGTTATTACGACAACGTCACGGAATCCTGTGTCAGGATCCAGGGTGAAAGCTACGCCGCTGGAGGCTAGATCAGAGCGAACCATGAGTTGCACTGATACAGCTCCCTTCACTTGCATGTGATCAAAGCCATTTTGAACTCTATAAGCGATGGCTCTGTCAGTGAAAACAGATGCAAGGCATTCAAGGATGGCGCTATAAAACGCAAAAGAACAGAGGCAGTTCAGTCTGGTGAGTATGTAGTACAGTACAGGTACCATTATGGTGTGCACACAAACTTACTTGGAAACACTGTGCTTCCCAACAACATTGAGGAAGGATGCCTGTTGACCTACAAGCAAATGGACGGAACATTTTGAAATGTAGTTGCATCAACAGTCGGGGATGATGCAGTGTCATCGCTTTGCCACTTACCTGCAAATGAAGCTGTCGGCAAGTCTTCGGCCGTTGCAGATGACCTCACAGCTACAGAGCAAGATTGGGAATCACATTTGTTTGAGATAGATTCATAAGACTCTTCAATCTGCTTGACGATATCATCCGGAAGACCAGCATTTATAATCATCAAACGTGCTTGGCGTCCTCGATTTGCAAGATCATCAAGATTGTTTACATCGATATCTCGCATGAGCAAGTCAAGCCGCTCTCGTAGTTGAAACCTATCAAGAACGGCTGTGAAATGCAATACGACTCATTGGTTAGAGATTGCATGAGTAGAAGGCTGTGGCAAAAGCCAAGGAAGACGCAAACACTTACCGTCATACACAGTACTGCTGACGCCAAACCCACCAGGAACAGACACGCCCAATGAAGTCAAGTGCTGGATCATCTCGCCAAGAGAAGCGGTCTTCCCCCCCACCTTCGGCAAATCATCCAGACAGATTTCATTCAAAGGAATGCAATGCTTCACTATTTCTTTACCCTTCTTTTCCTTCCCACCCCCAGCTGTAGCCGTTGCGGTGGAGAGATATGTTTTTATCAAGTCTCTCTGCGAAATCAGCATGGATGGAGCGAATGCAGCGACATGATCCGCCCCCAAGCTGAGCAAAATGATCGTCTTCAAGAACTTCATGCGTCGTCTCGTGTTTTTTTATCCAACTTCGTCTTGGCTCAAATTATTGTATTGTGGTGCACCAGTTTTGATCCTTCTGATGTTTTGGAATGTATTGGTGATTGTCTTATTTATGACTGTAAAGTACCGAATTCAGAACTCCACTTTGTGTTCCGAATCGCACACTCCGACCCGAAACAAAGATCTCGAATTCGCGAAGCCTGACCAAATTTAGTATCGTATTGAGGTCAGGCGGCAGCAAGGTAGGGGGTTCTCATCAGTCATATCTCTAGAGGCCAATTGTAATAGGTAGCTAGTTTGTCTCTCGAACTGGACATGTCTCGGCACAGCATGCATAGATAGGGTACATGTACGTGAACATAGCGCTCTGCCCCGGTTTGCAATACACACCATCAGGTGTTTCCGGACCTCTCTATTATTTCGATGGTGATGATGGAGACGTTGGTTGTTTTAGGTTGGTTGAGATTGTTTCTTACGAGGTACGAAGCTGTACGAAGTATGAACTACCCTATGAAGCTGTACGAAGTATGATATCATATCGTACCGGATGGACGATATGATATGATACCTCTGTGCCATAGTAATGTGAAAGTACTTTTATCACATTAGTTGCACATCATGTGGAGCTGGCCTTCGATGGGAAACTGTCATGCTATTGGGAACTGAATCATCTGTGAAATTTGCACCTGATTTACGGTGGATATTATGGTCTTGTCAGAAAAGTTTCTTTTACATAATTTTCCTAAACATCTCTATTATTCTATAATCTACAAATCAATCTATAAGTAATCCAGAGCATGCTGACATTATGCCCCCCGTGCTGTTTGTGTGATACAAACTGGAGAAGACTCGCCCAAAGCAGCAGCAGTCTTGCGCTGTTGAGTGAAAAGGGCAACTTTTGAGGTAATACTGGATGAAAGCTTTGAGGTAATACTTGATGATTTCTTGGTAAGAGAAGCTGGCTTGCAAATCGGGATTCTCTCTGAAAGCTTGTTCTGAGCCTCCATCACATCAATGAGATCTGTTATTCTTGCGATCTGAAGCCAAAATGCCTGTCGCTCGGAAGAAGATAGAATATCTGTCCCAGCCAAACAGCTCGCTAGGCAGCTAGCTCCGACGACAGAAGGCTTGCAGAAGGTAAAATAAAAGTCGGTGGAAGTGTGTTCGACATGCTTCTGCGAGGCCACAAGGAGACCCTCCGTGCTGATCTTTTCGGGGAGAAGTTCTAGCAGGTGCATCACGAAGTCCATAGGTGTGGGGCATGAGACTCTCCACTCAAGGGCGAACAGAATATCTGTTTCCATGGATAGAATCTTAGATTCGGCATAGTACCCTTTGCATAACTTGGCAAGCGTTGCAACGTCCAATTCCACGGGCTCGTAGATCTTGACGGCAATGTAGAAGGAGGTGATGGCCGCAAGCTGGAACTTGTACTGATTCTCGAGGGCATCCTGTGATTTGCCTTTGCCAGAGCTGAGATACCGATCGAAGTAAGAAATGGCAATCCAAACGGTCTCGGGACTGAGCTTGAGGGCCTTTTGTACTTGTTGGCACCATACTACCATGGACTTGCGGCAAGCCTCGTCGATATCCTCGTTGTTGCAGGCACTGCTTTGTAAGTAGTTGTAGCATGAACTCGAGGTATCCTCTTGAGATCGCATGGCCTCAATGCATTCTAAGGTGTGGTGGTTGACGTTGTTGTTGGCAATCATGATTGCGAGAAGAGATTGAAAAGACCGTTAATGCTGTAGTCAAACTTTGCAGAAGTTCGTAGTGAAAAGACCGTTAATGTCGTCAAACTTTTTATGAGGACACAACTCTCACTCTCCCTATTTGGTCTCATCACTCATCTCGCATGCATGCGTTATTTGATTCTCGCTCGGTTCACAGCGCTGCCAAGAATCTACATCACATCAAACGGCTTAGCGAGCAGAGTAGGCTACTAGAGAGGTAATCACTTGAGTACCAGTCACGAGCAGTGTGTACCACTTCACCGGCGCGACGGAGTTATTTACTCTCGGATTGTCTGTGACCACTCGAAAATTCTCAATGACTGCTATTCTATGCTGAAGAAATAAGTAATACTTGTTTCTAATTGTATAAGACTTAGTGTTGGATCAGCTTATCCATCCTCAAACCACCATTTTCATTTGGCCAAGCTTCAGGAAAGTTTAAGGAAAATTTAACATTTGACATATCAGTTTAAGAAAAATGAGGCATTTTTGGCGTGCTTTATTATCAGACATACTCATTATCTATGTAGGAATAATTTACTCACAAAATCTCAAGCACACCAACCTTTTTAAGATCTCCAGCATTCTGAGCATTCTTGGATAGATAATTCTTTAAACTCTCTAATAACTAGATAAAGTCTACGATATGACCTCTTACACTAATCTTTTTGTTCGGTATTCTCCGTTTCACTTTTACATGAAGAATTTTAAGTTCTCCGCCCGTTATTCACTTGTGAGTCTCGTAGTGAGAATTGAGAACATGACCTCTCAAAAATTCTCACCTCAGTAACGCCCTACGATACGTTATGTACGTAGGAATCTTACAAATCCCTTTCGACCCACAAGAACACTTTTACGTACGCGCGAGTGTGTTAGCTATGTTTTTGCGGTCAGTTTCAT
>JALLBF010001776.1:0-10452 GCA_036939945.1 Thalassiosira sp. AJA248-18
TAGGCTGATCCATTAACTGATGGTGTAAAATCCAAATTGTACCAGGCCCAATAGGCAATATTGAATGAAGAAATTCCCAGCAAGGCGCGAGGATAGGTCATTCTGGAGGGATTTCGGTTGTATAGGAGAGTCCACTTTCTTTCATCTTGTTCCAGTTTGTTTGATGATGAATAGGCACGCCCCGTTGGCAGGATAATGCCGACGTGCGATAGGGAAGGCGATTGATGGATGATGTGCTGCAAACAACGGTGGCCAGCGACATGCCCTCTGCACCTTGATCCCAAAGTTGTTGCGGCAGAAATGGCGATCATGGTTGGCTGGGGTATTGGCGTTTATTATGGTGGTGATGACGAGGATCGAGAGATGACTGGATTGGAGTGCATGGTTTTTAGGAACTGGGAAATGTACCGATTCCTACGCTCAGCAGCCAGCCGTTAAATCCTTTTTTGACGCCGAAGCATTTCCCCCTTCAAATTGCTAGGATAATAAAGCAGACAATGGCGGATCTACAACCATGGGCTGTCGCCCTTATCGCCGTGGCCGCCACAATCGTAGGCCTCTATCTTCTGTGGCGCATTATCCTCCTCTTGTCGCCAGGATGGTACCGCTCCATGATCAAAAACAACTCCGTCAGCGTCGATGACTTCGTGGGTGGCCCTCCCAACGGAGTTTCTGCATTGAAATCATGGTTCTTAAATTGGCTTCAAGTGGGCAGCCGTGTGGCAAAGAAGGATGGCTATCCACTCAAGACGGAAGATAGTGACAAAGTTCCAGGACTTAAGGTTACCTCCAGAAATGAGAATGGTGCCGAGTCAAGCAGCACCGCGAAACCTCCCGTTATTGTAGGCACTATTCGTATGGGGTTTGGTCATCATCGTATTGCCTATGCTGCTACATCGTGGGGATTGGGTGGTAACAGTGGTAATGACCGTGAGACTTGGTTCCATGACTTTCTTAACATTGAATCTGAAGAGGCTCAGATGATCAAGGACACGGACAAGCTTTACTCTAAAGGATCTAGGCTGGCTTCTGAGGTATGTTTATATGGCACCCCCCCCCCCCCCCCCTTGACTAATTAATGTGCAACTCCTTACAATCGCCATCCTTTGTTATCCTCGCTTAGCTTGGAGGATCCGTAGAAAAGTTTTGGGGTAGCCTCACTAAATCAGGTGATGAAGACTCTCTCCGTGTCACCTACCAATTTTCTGAACACATGGTCCCACTCATCAACGGCCTCGATAAAAACTCTCCTATTATTGCAAGCCATTCCATGGTTGCATGTGCGGCTGTTGCCGCTGGTTTCAAAAACGTCATCAATTTAGTCATTGATAACCACGCCCAATGGTTTGTCGTAGTCCCTGGCGCACTCAACTTGGTACAGGGTCCATCGAACTACCACTCCTTCCTCAAAATGGGAGTGCCGGAGAAGGATTTGGCTGTGGCAGGACATTGGATTCCACGTGATTTGGTCGAAGGTATTCCCGATGCATGTGCCCGTCGGACGGCACGTAGAAAGGCTGGAAAACCCCTTCGTATTATCATCCCTGTAGGTGGAGCGGGTGCCCAGAGAAAGTTCATCGTGAAGTTGGTCGGGGCTTTGTCAGAATTGGTGAAGGAAGGAAAAGTGCAGCTGTTTTTGAATGCAGCTGATCATGAGCATATGAAAGAGGCTTTTGTTGGTGCGTTGGAGTCGAATGGAATGGACTATGATAACGTTGTTGATATGAAAGGTGTCCGAGACTTTAAGGAGAAAATGTTGACGGAAGAGCCGTCCAAAAATGTGACTTTGGTAAGTGAAATCATTTGCTTGCGGCCTAATCATTTTTGACCTGAACAACATCCCCTCATTAGTGTTTTTTTATTCTGTCCAACAATTCAGTTTTCATACGACGATTACTTCACTGCCGTTGCCACTACTGATATCCTCTGCAATGTTGCCGATGTCCTTGCATGCAAACCGAGTGAGTTGGCTTTCTACCCAATTCCCAAACTGATGATTCGCCGCGTAGGGGATCACGAGGCATATTCAGCCTTGCGTGCCTCGGAATTGGGAGATGGTACGTTGGAAGTACGGGAAGTTCCATTGGCTGTCAAGTATGTAAAGCTTTTCATGAGCACTAGCTTGCTGGATGTGATGAATAAATCAATTGACGACAACAACAAAATTGGGCTCTATGATGGTTGCAAGAATGCAATGAAACTTGCGTTGGAAAGAGCTGAGCAAACGAAGTAGATAATCGAAAATGTGCGATCAGGGTCTTCAACGTGACATGAAGTCATAGGGCTGTGGTGTGTGTTTATTTGCGTGTAGGGAGTCAAGAGCATTTGTTAGAAGTAAAAACAGTTTCATTAAACTAGACTATTTTTGTGAATAGTTGGTCTTTGAAAGTAAATCCTATGGTTACAGTAATTACTTATCGCGCATCCACCACAGATACAATCTCCTCCTCCTTGGGACAGATAGAGACTGTGCTAATTTTGTCTCCAGTCTTTGTGTCAACCTTTTGCACTAAAACACCTGTTGCTGAACGCCCCTGGCAAGAGATATCTCCCACTTTTTGTCTCACAATTACACCCTGAGCAGTTATGAGCAAAACTTCATCCTCTTCATTTACAACTCTCATTGTGCTCACTCTATCATTCACTCGGCCTGCCTTGAACTTGATGGCAATTACTCCTGAGCCACCACGTGCCGTCGTTCGGAATTCATCAGCCCTCACACGCTTGCCGTAGCCCTCCGTCGTAACAACAAGCAAGCATTCATCCTCTTTACCACTCAAGACATTCATATCTGCAATTGTGTCTCCCTTTTTCAGCTTCATCGATTTCACACCACGGCTTGTCCTAGCAGTAGGTCGCAGGCTGGTGGCAGCAAACCGCGTAGCTTGCCCTCGAGTAGATCCGACGAGAATATCATCCTTATCCGTGCATTTCTCGCACCAGTTGAGCCGATCGCCATCAGCAAGGGTTGCAATGATGAGGCCTCGAGAAGTGATTTTCTCAAATGCAGCAAGGGGCGTCTTCTTAATCCATCCAAATTCCGTGGCCAGAACAATGTATTCATCCTTGGCGAATTGGGAAACGGGAAGGACGGAAGTGATGACATCATCACCTTTGACGGGCAAGACTGACGGGATGGGAGCACCCTTGGCCGTCCTTGTGCCCTCGGGAACTTGGTATGCCCGAAGTCCAAATGCTATACCATTCGCTGTTGTCATGAGTACCGTGTCGTGATCGTTGCACGTGAAGCAATGGGCTATTTCATTGTCTTCATCCGACATGGTGTTCGATGTCCCTCGTTTGCCACGAGTGCCTCGGTTTTGACTCTCGAATGTTTTCAGTGGCATTCGTTTGATGTATCCTCCCCTCGTAACGACAATGACCGATCGCTCATTCTGTACTAAATCAATCTCAGCCTTTTCATCCTCATCCGGCAATATTTTCGTCTTACGCGGTTGTCCAAACTTTTTCTTCATGGTGTCAAATTCTTCCACCATGGCATCCCTCACTGCATCATCACTGGTGAGTAGATTTCTGAGATGTGCCTGACTTTCCGCCAAGGTATTCTTCTCATCCGTGAGTTTGTCTCCATTCAAACGAGTTAACTGACCAAGTTGCAATTTCAGAACAGCATCTGCTTGTGCACTGGATAGACAAAAGTTTTTATTGTCTTCATCCATGAGGGCGGCACGAGAAGCTGCCTGATCCGGAGCCTTTCTCACGATACCAATAACCTCATCGATATAGTCTAGCGCCATCAAAAGCCCATCGACAATGTGAGCCCTATTCTCCACCTTATCCAATTGAAAACCACACTTCTTTCGCATAGTCTCGAATCGAAAGTCGAGGAAGCAATCCAACGCCTCGCGCAACGTGAACCGCTGGGGCACCGTGCCGCTTCCAAACAGTGCCAGGAAATTCCCAGAAAACGTAGTTTGCAGGGGAGTCTTCTTCAATAAATTATTCTGCACCACCGCCGCGACCGCATCTCTCTTCAATTCAATAACCATTCGTATCCCATCCCGATCACTCTCGTCACGTAGGTCGGCAATGCCCTCGAGCTTCTTATCATTGACCAAAGCCGCGATACGCTCGAGCAACGCCGCCTTGTTCACCTGATACGGAAGTTCCGTCACAATAATGGCATTACGCTTTGATTTCTTCCCCGCCACCTGTTCCAAATGCATCACGGCTCGCATGACAACGCCTCCGTTGCCCGTGGTGTACAATTTCCTCGCACCGGACCGTCCAATGATGCATGCTTCCGTGGGAAAATCCGGACCGGGGACAATTCGAATCAAGGCATCGTCCGTAACTTCCTTCCCGCCATCATACCCGCTTTTGGTGATTGCCACACAGGCATCCATCAACTCACCCAAGTTATGTGGTGGGATATTCGTGGCCATTCCCACCGCAATCCCCGCCCCTCCATTTAGTAACAGCACGGGGACCTTGGCGGGTAATACGCTTGGCTCATATTCGCTCCCATCAAAATTTGGTAGAAATTCCACGGTATCCAAGTTGATATCATCCAGCAAAGTTTCGGCGGCGATTTTTGTTAGACGACATTCGGTGTAACGCATGGCCGCGGCGGGGTCGGCGTCGATGGAGCCAAAGTTTCCGTGTCCATCGATGAGGGGCATGTTGGTGGAGAAGGTTTGGGCGAGGCGGACTAGGGCATCGTAGACGGCGTTGTCTCCGTGTGGATGACTGAAGATAGGAACAAAAGAAACCACATAACAAGATTGTATATTATGTTAGCAATATTCCATATCTTGGTTTCCAAAAGAACACACATCACACGAACATGATACAAAAATCAACCTCAAGTAAAACAATGAACATATAACTTACTACTTGCCCAACACCTCACCAACAACCCTAGCACACTTCCTATAACTCGTATTCGGACCCATCCCCAACCCATTCATCGCATACAATATCCGTCTATGGACTGGTTTCATCCCATCACGTGCATCGGGAAGTGCTCGACCCAATATGATGCTGAGGGCATATTGCATGAAGGAATTTGAGATTTCGTCGGGTAGGTCAATGACATTTTGGGAGGATGTGGATGTTAGGAGATCGTTGGCTTGGGTGGCTATTTCGGATTCCGTGAGGTAGGCGTCCGGGTCGTAGGAGCCGGCTTCGTCGGTGGATTGTGATTTGAGTGGTGGAGATGATGATGGATTATTTTTATTTTGTTGTTGTTTTTGGGTTGTTGAAGCCTGATATTGATATGGCGATGTGAAACCTGAAGCAACATGTCCTAGCAAGCATATCGCCACAAGCAAAGAATGGGCAAGTGATGGACGAATTTGCCGCTGTTGCTGTCTATGTTTCGCCATGGTGAATGGTTTTGTGTACGACCTCATGTTGTGCGTGGGCGGCGAGACCTCAAATCTCATGGTGGCGATCTTTGGGTTGATGGATTGTTCGAAAGTTCGAGCATATGGTATCCAGCCCGATGGTTGGCGCGAATGGGCGACGGACGGACGTAAAGAATCTTTTATCTTGCGTTGAAAAGAGATCGAAGAATGATTGCACACATCCGACTTGGGAATAGTATGTTCCCCCAAGAAATTCCCAATGCTGGTCAGCAATGACATAAAAAATCTTTGTTCCATGACAATGGTGCATTACAACATCACGACTCCTGAACAAGAACCCACCCATCTTCGTCGCTCACATCTAGTCTACTCGATTGGAAGCAATAAGCAACAGAACAATAAGCAATATGTCAAGCCACGCCACCCTGGCCGTAGGCGCCGTAGCCGGAGCCATCGCCTCCACAGCCCTACAACGCCACCGATCCTCCTCTTTCAGCCGCAAGAGTTCCTCCGACCTGCCTCCTCTCTCCTCCTCTGCCAACAAAAACAAAACTATGGGCACATCATCATCATCGTCATCGTCCACACCACAACAACAACAACGAGGCAACGGTAAAAATGTCGGCATACTCGCCCTCGAAGTATACACCCCCCGCACCTACATCTCCCAATCCAAACTAGAAGAACATTCAGGAGTCTCCCCCCCCTCGGCCTAGGCCAAGAAGCACTCGCCATCACCGGCGACGCCGAGGATGTCAACTCCATGGCCCTCACGGTAACCCACTCCCTCCTCGAAAAGTACAATATCCATCCCAATGACGTTGGACGACTCGAGGTCGGGACCGAAACTCTCGTGGATAAATCCAAATCCACCAAGACTGTGCTCATGGATTTATTCCCAGAGAATAGTGACATTGAGGGGGCCACGGTGATCAATGCGTGTTATGGCGGTACAGCGGCATTGTTGAATGCGTTCAATTGGGTAGAGTCGGATGCATGGGATGGACGGTATGCCATTGTGGTAGCGGTGGATATTGCAACGTATGCTCGTGGTCCCGCGCGGCCCACGTGTGGTGCCGGGGCCGTGGCAGTGTTGGTCGGACGGAATGCACCGTTGGCATTGGTCGATCCGAGGGAGAGGGCGACGCATGCTTCGAATGTTTATGATTTCTTTAAACCGGATCATACGGTGGAATATCCCGTGGTGGATGGGGCATTGAGTCAGGTTTGTTATTATCGGGCTTTGGAGGATTGTTATACTAAATTTTGTGAGAGGGTTGATCGGTTGAATGGGTTGTTGGAAGAGGGTGATAAAGCTGTCAGGGATGACGAGCATTTCCATGCGGAAGCGGCGGATTACTTTGTGTTTCATGCGCCGTACAACAAATTGGTGCAAAAGAGTTATGGTCGGATGCATTTTATTGATGCACGTCGTAGGCATGCGAGGGAATTGTTGAGGAAGGATTCCGAAGAGAAGAAGGATGACGATGATAAAGACGGCAAAAATGCTTCCATACCCCAGGATAGCAGTACAGGAACCACTCTTGCCGAAGAACATTTGACCAAACCAATCGAAGAAACACACTCCGACAAAGCTCTAGAGGGGTCGCTCAAATCCCTCTCCAAGGCGTCGTACGCTCAACGCCTTACCGATGCCAATGCCGCCTCCAAGATTGTGGGCAATACCTACACGGCAAGTGTCTTCCTCGGACTTGCATCCTTGGTCGACCAGGCTGGGAGCAAAGGTGAATTAACTCCAGGAAAGACTGCGGTGGTGTTTAGCTACGGGAGTGGAGCGATAGCGACCATGTACCGCCTTCACATCCGAGATCCCACCCCCAGTAATGGCGAGAGGGTGTTTAGCATTGACGAAATTGCAAAGAAGCTTGATCTTACGGCTCGTCTTGCAACGAGGGAGGAGGTGCACCCGCAAGAATTGGATTTGGCGTTGGAAACCCGGGCGAGGATGCATCGTGGCGGGGCGCCCTATTCTCCTGTTTATCCTACAGGGGGAAGAATGTTTCCTGGTGCGTTACTGCAACTGGTTCTGTGTGTGTTTTCATTGAAATTTCATGAGGTTCTTCATTAGTTTTATGTACAATTGGGATTAATGTATCTACTTTGAACCATTCCCATGACACGCAGGAACATACTTTCTGAATGGAATTGACTCAAAATGGGTCCGCTCCTACTCCCGCGTCCCACTCGATTCAGAACCTGAGCCAGTAGGCACGTCTGGAATGCTTGCCCCTCCCATTGTATTGCGCTTGGCCAAACAAGACGCAAATTCAACTCCAGCTACAGGAATGTTGGGTGTATTGACACGTTCGGCCAGCGGTACTGCCCTCGACATGTATGCCGAGGCCAAGACTCGAGTTGCCTGTGTCATTACAGGAACGTCGGCAGGGTTGCCCCATGGCGAGGAAGTAGGTGAGGTATTTGATCCGTCAAATTTGCAGAGGTTGGTGGAAGGCACGATTCAGTGTATTCGTCCCATCAGTGGAACGCTCAAAATGGCCATGTTGGATAAGAATGTTGTGCAGGTGAAGAAATATCCAGGTGGCAAGACGGAGCGTTTCGCAATCAGCTCGGATAAAGATGTAATCAAGGTAGCCGCCCAGCTAGGTCCGTTGGATTTGAATGAGAACTATGGCGTGCCCGTGGGATTGGCAGAAACCATGGACATTGCAGCCCAAGTGGCCGTGGCGGCGGGGCTCGAGGCGCTCAAGTCGGCTGGGCTTGTGTCGGGTAAATCGAATGATCCCTCAGAATGGAAACTTCCGGAACAATACCGTGATACCACCGGCGTCGTTTACGCATCGAGCTTCCCCGCCATGGACGCCGCCGTGGGCGAGGTCATGCGATTCCTCCAATCCAAGACTGTGGGTGCCCAACCTGCCGAACGTCTTGTTTTTGCGCTGAGGAACCGGTTGTTGCGTGTCTCGCCTGATCGTCAATTGGCGGATGATGACGAGGCGGCATTTGCTCGACTTTTGTCTCGAGTGCGAGAAGTGGAAGGTGGAGGCAACAATAACAATATCAGCGATGATGTCAGTGTGTCTTCAACGGCATCCTCGGGCCCCTATGAGTTTGATCGAAAGTTCCTCTTTCGTGTGTTGGTCTTGGGAAATGCTCAATTGGCACAGCTGGCTGGATGCCGTGGGCCCAATACTCAGACGAATGCCGCTTGTGCGGGGACGACTCAGGCTATTGGTATGGCACAGGACATGCTCATTTCTGGCCGGGCTGAGAGAGTGGTTGTTGTAGCAGGAGACAACGGTTCTGGGGGAACTCTTCTCCCTTGGTTAGGTAAGTATTCAGGGAGTCTGTTGCTTTCTCTGTTTGTACTCTTCATTAACATGAAATTCACAAATCGTGTCATTGTTTCTCCTCTAGGCTCTGGTTTCCGTGCATTGGGTGCTGCTACCACCGAAGAGGCAGTAGAGAACGCTTCCTGCCCATTTGACAAGCGCCGTTCTGGTATGATTATGGGTGCTGGAGGGATAGGCATGGTGTTGGAAACAGAATCGAGCTGCCAGGAACGAATGAAGTTACCCGGCCAGTCATGCCAAATCCGTGCTCGCTTGTTGGCAACTCAATACTCCAATTCTGCCTTCCATGGTGCTGCATTGGATAGGAAGCATATTGCATCTGAATTGAAACGCTTCTTGAATGATGTCGAGATGGTCCATGGCATTAGCAAGGCTGAGATTGCCACACACGGAGTATACTTTTCCCATGAAACTTCTACTCATGCTTCACCTGCAGCGAGTTGTGCAGGAAATGAAGTGGCTGCCCTGCGTTCTGCATTTGGTGATAAACTTCTTTCCAAACTTTTGATTCTTAATACGAAAGGATTCACCGGCCACCCGATGGGGGTGTCCTTTGAAGACGTGGCGGCAGTGGAGGTTTTGATGAGGCAGGTCGTCCCTCCAGTCCCGAATTATAAGGAAGTAGATGACTACCTGGGCGATATCAAGATATCGAAGGGTGGAGCTTACGCCTGCAGGTACGCTTTGAGATTTGCTGCAGGCTTTGGAAGCCAAGTTGCTTTTGCTTTGTATGCCTCCTCCCAACACGAGTAGGATGGGGGTTATTAGGAGTTGTTGTGTGTAGAATATGACCTCGGTAGAGTATCACTGAATGAAAATAGTGAAAATGCTAGTGTGTATTGCAATATATTGTAACATTTAAGCAGCTAGCGGCACAATGCTAATCTACTCTACTCCTCAGTCATAATGTCCTGCATTGAGGTCAGCCAATCATCTCCACCATCATCTTGTGAGAGGTAGCTCTCCATCGCCTTTTCTGCCGCGTCAATGCGGTCTTGTTTGGAGAGCACAGGCACGTCTTCAAAAACATTTGGCCCAGCAGAAGTATCCAATACGACGTTTGATGCGGTCGTTTGAACAACATTTGTTGGAGAACGAAAATGATTCTCTGATGTGAAGGCTGCCGATGTTACAGGGATTTGTGGCTCAAATGCAACTGCTCCTGTCGAGTTCGCAAATGCCATAACAGGTGCAACCGGTGAAGGATGGACCACTGGAGTCAATTCACTCTCATCAGTATCGTCTTTATTACCTCTCCACGTCGTCATGAAGCCCATTGCACCAATAGCCCCAATAGAGAAGAAATCAGGGCCAAAATTTGTTGCACTGTCTTTGTCTTCAAGACGACGTGAACCATTCAAACCGTACTGCTTTTGGGGTGCTGGAGATTTAACTTGCAGACGATCTCCACGCATAAGCGCATACTGCTTAGTGGGTGCTGAGTCAACCTGATGGGGTTTCGTTATCAACAATGGCTTCGTGTATTCCTCCTTCTCGAGAAGTTTTACTTTTTCCTCTTTACGAAGTTTTTCAAGCTCTTCTTGCCCGACAGAGATTGCCTCAGTGTACGTTGGAGATGAAATCCTTTCTTTCAATAGCTGAAGAGAATTGTTCATGTTGACTCCCGCTCTTAATTCACCTGATAAAAGAATATTTTGTTGCAGCAGAATGATGGAGTGAGCAAACGTTTCACTCTAAAAGGCCTGTTGACAAACAAATCAATTTACCTGGCATAAAATTCAGAGCGTGCACATTTTTCAATGGAATTCCAGCAATCAAGCAGGAAAGTA
>JALLBF010001813.1:0-11668 GCA_036939945.1 Thalassiosira sp. AJA248-18
GCGAGCTCCAAAAATAATAAAATAATAATATTACCTACTTATGTAAAGTACGTACGTAATCCAGGATCTTGCTGTTGATTTGTTCATTCCTTTCATTTCACCGGGGGCGGCTCTGACAATGACCATGACTGACCACACGGGTGTCCTCTCTCTCTCTCTAGAGAGGTACCCTAGCTTAAAATTAAGCACCCCTGAACTAACCTGAAATAACTCATGTCTCATGTTCCTCTCACAATGCAACTGACCTGCAAACTCCTCTTCATACCCAACCAACAGGGCAGCATCCCATAGTAGACCTGTCTGCTCCGCCCATACATCCATCATCTACCGCCCACATACGAACCGCTAAAACATCATGGGACAATCACAACCATCCACCGACGATGCACTACCTCAATCGTCATCATTGACATCATCGTCGAGCAACAAACCAAATCTCGTCGCCAAAGATTCGGATGATGACCTGGAAACCATGCCGCTGCTACTCCGCATCATTCTCAGCAAAGCAGACGATGAAGATGATGATATTATTATCGGCCACGGCGACCTCGACGACGAACATCAGAACAGCGCCACCACCCCAAAGAAGAAGAAGAGCGACAACCTACGTCATCTCTCCTTAACCACCGCAATCCAATCCCTCTCAACCTACCAAATACTGCACGAACTTCAAATCCTCGATGAATTCCGATCAACCTGTACTAATTTATATCAACGTGTTCGAGCTTTATTCTTTTTGTATGCGGTGCATCGATTTCATTTACCGGAGAGGAGGTTGGGTTTGATTGCTGAGGAGAAGAAGAAGAAGAAGAAGAAAAATGGTGCTGTGTTGGTGGAGGAGGATGATAAAGTAATAGAAGGTAGTGATGGAGATAATGAGAGCGATGGGAAGGATACGACGGTGGTCTGTCCCAAGGGGTATGCAGCACTGCTCGATCGTCGATTCGAGGAGGCGATTGAACATTTCCTTGCATGTGTTCGTTCGTCGTCGTCTTCCCTTCCAATCTCTGCCGACGATACTATCGGCGATAATGTCAAGAATGGGCAAAATAAAGGTGGTTGTGCGGAAGGAGGAACAACAACTGAAATTGGTCATACTAGTCATGCCATACCCCGGAGGACCTCGCTCATCTCCAACTTGACCTTCAGTCGCATGGATTCCGTGGCCACCGATAGTTCGTGCAGTTCGTCCTTCTACCAATATTCCAGAATGTCATCTCTGGACGGAGAACACCTCCTTTCCTCCGCGAGAATGACCAATGACAGCCATGTTGGTAGTGTCAAGGGTCATCATCATTCAAGCCCAGAGAAGAAGCCAAGCCTGTTGTTACCATCCGACGCCACCTCCTCGGCATTAGCCAAGGCATACCGTTCCCTAGCCTTCCAAACATTGGCAGATCAGGTCAAAAGTTCGGTACGATCCCATCCGGGGAATGAGTGGATGTTTCAATTGTCGCAAGTTACGGAACAACCACTATGTTGGTCGGAGGAATTACTATTGTTGGGAAAGACGACAACAACAACAGGACTACTGCCAAGTCTATTGGAACGGACTCCGGTACGAATGGATCTAAGCCATTCGTGCTGGTCGGATATTTTCTTCCTGGGGATGGATTATCCGGAGGCTGCTCGTGTGATTAATTGTTCGGTCGATTTGGCTGTAATGCAACAACAACAACAACAACAAGATGATGATGCGACCCCTACTCCAATTCCCACTCCGCCCATTGAGTGTAGACTGCAACTCACCACCGCCAACCCCGGAACTATCAAATTGACCAGTGTGGACTTGAAGTCGTCCGTGTTACTCACGCATGTATCGCAGGTGTTTAATTACGGAGCGGATTATTTGGGATTGCTCAAGGCGGGGTTGGTTGCTAGTGGTATTGTACCGTTGGGTTTGGAGAAACGGTGTTGTGAGGAGGGAGGGGATGTTCCCCTTAGGGAGTTATTGGCCGTTATGATGCCTGGATGCAACAACAACAACAACAACAATGGAAAAGACAATAACAATGACTACTGTCCCTATGGCCTCGAGCTAACCACAACTGTGCACAACATACCCAAAGGATCCCGCCTCGCTGTCTCGACCAACC
Source organism: Thalassiosira sp. AJA248-18 (assembly GCA_036939945.1). Classification (NCBI taxonomy): domain Eukaryota; phylum Bacillariophyta; class Thalassiosirophyceae; order Thalassiosirales; family Thalassiosiraceae; genus Thalassiosira; species Thalassiosira sp. AJA248-18. Next base: position 2,097 of record JALLBF010001813.1, read on the forward strand.
TGCTAGGGTCCATCATCGCTGTATCCATGCGTGCCACATCCCAAACTTCATCGCTCACCGGTCCCCTCCTTGAGTCCGAACGACGTCTCGTCGCCGCACGTGCCATACTCGGAGAATGGCTGGGGGGTAGCGGAGGCGGATGGCAGGATTCCGGCGGTGTCTGGCCCGGATTGAAGTTGATACATGGTGTGAAATCGAAGGAAGGCGATCCGGAATATGGGGTTAGTCGAGGGAGGTTGTTGCCGCAGCATAAATTATTGTGTGGGGAGGATGCGCCGGAGGAGTTGTTGACGGCGTTGGAGCGGAGTTTGGTGTTGGTTCATGGTGGCATGGCTCAGAATGTAGGGTGAGTAGTATACATTCCCAGCTAGTGTGTGGTACCATACTCATCTTGATGTTGTGGCACGATTAATGCATTTTAGTGAACTCACTTAGCTCATCTTTTGATCTTTATCCCTCATTGCATCACAAAAAATGAAAATAGCCCCATCTTGGAAATGGTGACCGAAAAATACTTATTGCGAGAGGAGGAGGAATGGCATGCAAGGCATAGAGCAATGGAAATATTGGATGATTTGTTGATGGCTTTTCGACAGAGCGATGTCAAGACTATTGCAAGGCTGGTTACAGAAAAGTAAGGAATTTGATTCTCTGTTCAACTGTATGTTGGATTGCCTTCTTATTTGGGACTCACACAGACACCCTGTTGACCTCCACCCTGTTGACCTCATTTGCGCAGCTTCTTTGGGCCTATTCGATCGGTTATTCCGTGGGCAACAAATCAATACACGGAAACGCTTATAAGCCGTGTGCAAGAGCGCTTTGGGACTGATTTTTGGGGATTTTGGATGTTGGGTGGCATGTCTGGTGGGGGCATGGGTTTTATCTTTGACCCTAGTGTGAAAAGTCAGGCACTGGCTGAATTGGGAAACATTATGATAGGGACAAAGAAAGATATGGAACATTCTCTTCCGTTTGCAATGGACCCGGTTGTGTTTGACTATAGAGTGAATGAGCATGGCACATTTGCTGAGCTGTGTCATGACAGTGCTGCCGAAGAAGAAACCAAAGAGGCTACGGCTGATGAGCATGAAAATTTAACACCAGGCGGAGGATTGGATGAGCTACTACGTGAGCAAGGATTCGATATGAAGGGGCAAGAACAAATACGAGCTGATCTTCAAAATGGACTAATTGGACTTGCGAAGAATCGTCTTTCCCCTAAATCCAAGTTAACTGATGTCAGTGGGGATGATGTCTTTATTATTGATGAAGGCTCTATTTCAAAAAGTACACACCAGCGTGGCTTGGAAGCCTTAGCATCTGGCTCAGTTGGTGTTGTGACTCTGGCAGCTGGAGTCGGCAGTCGCTGGACTCAAGGCGCAGGCGTTGTCAAAGCTTTGCATCCGTTTTGTTGTATTGGCGGTAAGCACCGAACTTTCTTGGATGCACACCTTGCAAAGAATCGCAGAGTGTCTGCAGAGTCCGGAACACCAATACCTCACATCTTCACCACGAGTTGGATGACGGATGGCCCCATCTCTGCTTATGTAGAATCTCTCAACAAAGAACATGATATTACTCCAATTTACATATCCAGAGGACAATCAATTGGTCTTCGTATGATACCAATGCGGTGCGACTTGAAGTTTCTCTGGGAGGAGCAATCTCACCAGCGGTTGGACGAACAGGCTGAGAAGGTTCGTGATAGCGTCCATTCTGCTCTCATGAGCTGGGCTGAGACAAATGGTGAAGGAAGTGATTACAGAGACAATGTACCGAAGCAATGTCTTAGCCCAGTTGGACATTGGTACGAGATCCCCAACCTCTTCCTCAATGGAACTCTTGCGAAATTATTAAGGGAGCGGCCGCAACTCAAGGTGTTGATGCTCCATAATATCGATACAATTGGTGCAGATGTCGATGCAGCCATCCTTGGCAAGTTTCTTGAAACGGGGTCAACGCTGGCTTATGAAGTTGTTCCTCGGTGTATTGATGACATGGGCGGTGGACTTTGTCGAGTGGATGGCAAACCCCGGTTGGTTGAGGGTCTAGCATTACCTAGCGAAGATGATGAGCTGAAATTTTCCTAGTAAGTTTTACCACTGATAGCATTATTTGTGAGGTAGAGAATTTCAAAAGAGCATGTGCCCACTAACGCATACTTCCCATGCATTCTTTGTGTTCACCAGTTACAACAGCCTAACAACCTGGATAGATATTGATAAGGTGAGTGTTGCGTTTTGGCATCATCATAAGATAATTATATCTCTTTCTAGATTCACCAATATTTTCCTTCTTTGCTTGACCCAGCTGTTATCCAAGTTTGGGCTTACCCGTCATGACATTCTGGGGAATTCGGAAAAGATCCCGCATGCGATCAATGCCTTTTCAAGGCGTCTGCCCACATATGTCACCATTAAGGAAGTGAAAAAACGGTGGGGCAAAGGCCAGGTGAGTTTTTTTTCTTTTTCTGTGGCCCATCTGCATCGGCCTCTTTCTCAACTCTATCTTTGTTTCTGCTATTACTATAGGAGGATGTTCACCCAGTTGCTCAATATGAGAAGCTGTGGGGCGACATGTCTTCAGTTGAGGGAATCGAATGCTCATACTTTGGGGTATCGCGACAGCGTGGGCAGCAACTCAAAGATCCTGCACAGCTAGATGGATGGAGTAGAGATGGTAGTGCTGCGTATTTAGACTCCATTTGCGCGTGGTAAAAATAATGATGAGAGCTGTTATTCATTGTGCTTGAGCAGAATTTGGAAGAAGCAGTAGCACTAGGTATGGCAGTATCGAGGAGGTGAAGCAAGATGCCGCCCCAAAATTGTTAGTGCTAAAATGCTTACTCAGAGGGACCTTAACCACTTTGCCTAGTATTTCCTAACTAGCATGACTGTGTGGTGACCCTAGATCGTTTGTGTGGATATAATCGTATTGTGGCTGTGATTTGCACAGACAAATGGGAGAGGAAACTTGAACCACACAAGTTAGATCGCCAAGGTTCCTTGAAAAGCACTACAGTTGTTGATTGACATGCTGTGTGATTTTACTTCTAGTATTTCCCACCGAACAAATCATAAGAGTCTGCAACAAGACAAAGACTCTCTCAGCGTTTGGTACATATTTGTGAGCAAAATTTTAGCATTATGTGAGACATAGTTTTTCTCCCAGTGCAATCATGCATCTCATTCGCTGGTGATGAAAAATCTAGTTGCTTTGGAGTCTTCTTACTTGAGACGCTTTTCATTGGCGTAATACTCAAGACCCCGAAACCTAAAAGATATGTTACCAAAAGCAAAACTATACCGACTCAAAGGTATGTTAAGAGGTTTCAACTTATTTTAGGGGTTAGTTTATTCATATTAGCCCCTTTTTTCCCGCCAGCCAAGGCGGATACAACAAAGGTTGCACGATAACTGGTAACAGTTATTGTACAATGGCTCGAGTCTTGGAAACAAGACTAGAAACAAAGATGCCATCAGTTCCTACACACAAGTATTGCTCACGCTGAATAATCACCCTGATGAAGATAATTCGAAAGCCGTATTGCCTGCGGCTTGGTTAATAAAGCAACCATCTAGTTGGGTAAACGAACTTCTAAAGCTCATAGCGTATATTAATTTACGTTCTAAACAGCGGTGAGATTTTTGGCTGTTGATTGCGAATGGATTGTTATGTGGATGACTGGGGGGACACAAGCAGAAGGCTGATGTTTTTAGTGTTGCTGCTGTTGGCACACTCTGGTTCTTCTTCTTGTTTAGCTAGAGCAGAGCGAGAGTTAAATTTAATTGGTAATTGCCAAGTCGAAGGGCACTGTCAGAGGCATTATTAGAAATATGTGGTAATTCAAATGATTGAGTCACGCAATGGTAGTAAAACAACTGATTTCTAAATAAGACCAAGGCGATATGGAAGTATTAAACGAAGCATGTTTTTGTTACATTGCAACAGCGGTAGTTGTCTCAGCAATTGCATCAACTCATTGTTGTGGCGAAGATTAGGCCTGCTGCTGCTGGGGGGGCATCTTTCCATTGAGTGACTTAAGTGTAATACTTTTTCTTCTCGAAATCATACTTTCCCCCGTGCATACCCGCCCCTACCCTTCCCTGGGTGATCAGGTGGGGAAACTGAGCTGCCCAAAACCTAGCATATACTGCCCATGTAAATACGACCTTTGCAACATTTCTCGCATCCCCGCCATTTGCAATTGCTTCCTCCTCTGTTTTATAAAAGCCTGGCTGAACGTCCCAATCTTCAGGCGCTGCGTATTGACCTGTAGCCTTGTTGTGTTTTTTCACAATCCATCCCCTTTCACTGACCCAAAGTTCAAATGATTTTCGCTTGCTAATTTGGAGCGGGAGAATTATATCACCCTTTGCATTTTCATTCTGTCTATATTCTTCCGTCAGCATATTTAATGAATCACGTAAGGATTCATAAGCATCAACAAACTTATTCGCGCCTGCCCATATCTTCCCAGCATTTCCATGCTGTCCAACAGATATGTCACCATTTACATACTTGTCCAATGTACGACGTGTCGTTCTGCCGATATGGTGCAGATTATAGAAAGCATGTGAGCAGATACGGTGCTTAAACGCCTGACCAATTATTTCCTGCTTGTTGGCGTTGCTTGGTAAATGATGTTGTTCAAAATATTCATAACTCAATGGCAAAGAAAAAATCCTCTGCGGAACATGATGTTTTCTGTTGGGATCCTCATGTTTGCCCATCTCAGCACATCTCAATCTGTCCACTGCATAATGCTTACGCTGAAGAGGCGTTGAGTCATAATAATTCATTATTGCATGAGATACCGATTCAGAAATGAACGGTTTGTCATTCAGAAATTGCAAGCAATTGCAGGATGTATCTCTCATGCCGTCTATGCTGTCTCCACAAGAATTGTTAGACGCTCTATTGATGAAAACATTGAGTCTATTGATGACTTCCTCGCGCGCGATATTCTTCACTTTTTCATTTTTGGATTCAATGTCGTAGTTTCCATTTTTGCGTCTTCTCAAACCAACCAAAGGAAACTCTGCTTGCTTCGGCGCGCCCCTGGGTTTGGGGGGTGTCTTCTTCTTAGGCTTCTTGGCGGGGGCGGGGACGGGGATACTCGGGGGAGTAGCTGTCGCTGTCGGGTTTGCGGAATAGTGTTCGTGACAAAATCCATTAAATGCGGCAAATTTGTTGCACAAACAACGCTTAATATTGGGCGAATGGGGTTGACCGGGGAACCAAAAATTGAGCATGCGAAGTTGTTTTATTTGATTATCTGATAGCTCTCTGAATATGACTCGTTGTTCCGCCACCCATGAATGTATGACGTGACCACTCGGCACATTTGTATGCCCCTCCTTTTCAAAGAACAGAATAAGTGCACCATAACGGTTGGTCCACCTTTGTGCGTCGCCCAGGGTGTCTTTGGCTGTGGCGTTCGCCCCATTGGCGCTCTTGGAACCGGGGATTCCCTCCTCCTCGGCGTTATTATTAGAGGGGAGGGGGGGGCGATACTCATCGTCCTCTTCCTCTTTAGATGACATTGCTATTTGCTATCGCCGTGGTCGTTATTCTGCATCTCATTCCAGTCTCATTCAGTTTCAGTAGATATATACAAATGACAAAAAATCAAAATGGCATGTATGGGCATGAGTAGCAAAAGTTGGGGGGGTATTTTGGCGGGCCATCAAGCAAAATCTTTCTACCTATTTACCTACCTAATAATATGCTATGTATGTATTATGCCATCCCGGTGTTAGTCCTCGAGGGGGCATGTTAGATGCCCCCCAAAAAGATTAACTGACACCCGTCAACTTCAACCTTCAAATGAAGCAACACCAACAACACGAGCAACAGCAAACAGCAAAACCAAAACGACAAAGAGCAAATCGCAAAGAGCTCCTCTCTCTAAGCAAAGAGCCCCCTCTCTCTAGAGAGGGTAACACAGCCACACCTGTGATATCCAGCACCAGTCAATCCGTTGCGGACTTGGATTTTAGGGCTCGAATGCACCATTGCTCCTACTGTCGGCTGTTGATGCGTACGCAACTACGCAACTATCAACTATTTTCTGAATCCATTTGCTTTTGCTTTACTGATCCATTTGTAGAGGCAAACAATGTCGTCCTCGCAACTTGAACACGTTTTCTACAATGCCCATTCCAAAGTTTCGCACTACATCCTACGCCACACATCACATCGGCTACGAAGCGTGGTTGAACATGCCGTGTTGGGGCTGGCAGTCTGTGGTTTTTGCGTCGTGATATTGAGTCACAGGACATTTGTGCATCGAGAGGATATTGAATCTATCAATCGGGAGGATCATGGATCGGTTGCATGTGATTCAAATAATGAAGATGGGGGGTATGGTTTACTGGGCTTGGGCTTTATTGGGGAGGGACGGGGCGTGAGCATGTATTCGATCGTGGTGCAGTTGATAAGAAGTGGTTATGCGTGGATGGTATCATCGAAACGACAACCTCTATCAAATTCTATGAATGGCACATCATCTTGGTCAGTGGGGAAGAAAATCCCAGGGTCGTGCTTAAAGAGCATATCTGGGTTTAGCGAAAATGCCGATGTAAATCATATTCTGTTGCAGTATGATGAGGATGAAAGATCATTTGATAGTCGAGCATTCACAATACATCGAGGGGGCAATGAATATGAACAAATAGTTTCTGGCAGTCCCATTCCTGCCAACAACAATACACACCAATTTCATTCCTGTATTATTGGCGCCCCTCCTCCTGAATCAGCTAGACAAAGAACTCTGTTTGGCTTTGCAAAACAAGATCAAATACAACAACATCTCCAAGACTGTTCACCTGAAATAATCTCCTTCCTTGCCCATCATGGTCATTTGCCCAAAGATTTCAATGGAACATTCTCAGAACCGCATCCTACTATCACAGACCAACAATACTCACCGATAGTATATTCCTACTCTCATTCACAAGGGTTTCTGCGTCTTCAACCTTCGCTGCAGCACAGACACAACATTTCGACTCAATTCATCATAGCCTCCTCAACTGACCCACATTGCTTTGGAGAACCCTTTGCGCAAAATATAATCTTTCGCCTGGGACTAGGTCCTGATACGGTCATTCTAAATTGGATATTGGGGTTGCAACACATAATAGCTAGGCCGAGATTTGTGTATCATTGGAAGACGAGGAAGGAGTTAGACTTGGATGCATTCGATATGGACCGGTATGCGTTTTCAAGCAAATCCAGTGCGTCTAGATCCAATGGTGGTGCACGCGAGACAATAATGCAGACGACATCTACATCATCGTTACTACCACTTGCATTCATCAACAATATCATCGCCAGAATAGAGAAATATCCACTGTATCGCTTTCTGAGGTTCCTCACCTTCAAACTCCTAGTACTGCTCTCCACTCTCCTTATTTTCTTCCTCACAACTTCTCTGGTGTCATTCACCTTTCAAGAAACACAAGATCGCATGGTGGAATTCACATTGCAGCTTCAGACGAGGGTGAGGGCGCGTATGCCGCTGGGAGGGCTAATCCTAGGGCATGTATTGGAGAACTTGGTCTTTGTCCCCATCATGATTGGGATGATTTTCTTCTTGATCGAATTTTATGGGGGGGATACATTTCTAGCATTTATGGTAATAAGCATGGTGTGGATTTGCGAGGTGTTTTCTGCCATAAGGTGTGTTCCATCGAGAGACAAATCTATGCTACCCTATTTGCATGTATCGGCTTTCAACCTAAATCTCTCTGACCATTGCACCCCAAAGCATTCGATCGGCCCAAGGGATGCATTTCTTCCCACGTGTCTTCTTCCTCTACTTCACTCTCTTTCACGTATACTTCTTTTCGTGTCCCATTGGCGTGAGTTCTTGTTTTTTTCTCTGCCTCCAATATAATTTGATGTGGATACTAACCTCGTTATGTGTTATAAACATGGCAACCATCGCAGTTCACCTACGCATCTCTTGCGTCCACCATTTTGTTCTTGGTCCATACCATGCTCTTCTTTTGGAACCGGTATGAACTGCCGGCGTTACATGCTGGATTGGTCTCGCCGCAAAGTCCTCGTATGGCGAGATTAGGAATGGATAGAGTAGGTGAAGCTAACGGAGCTATTGTGTCGCCACCCAGGATACAGCCATCTTCAATGCAAGTGCCACGCTTACATAACCAACAGCCACCATCAATACCACGAGTGTCTGATTTAGATGGCAGCAGCACTTTCACAGCGCCCACGGTGCCATTGTCCTCTACAATCGACTTCACTCCTCAATCAGACCAACAATCTCTCTTGAATCCTTCCTATCCTAGTGCCATGAGATCATATGTTGCTGTTGCGTCCACTTCCCTTCTATCCATTCGCTCTATGGCATCTATTCAGTCTTCGTCGTCCTTGGCCGCTGAACGAAATTCGCCAAATTTTATCTTCCAAGGAGGTTATAACTTCAATGATTCAGAAGGGGTGGGAGATGGCGAGGAAGACTCTTACATTGCCAGAGTTATGCCTTCCTCGTAGAGGTATCAGTATCTTGTAGAAATGGCTACACCTAAATATAGTCGAAGATTGGGGAAATGATAACTTAAGACCTGAATTTCACTTGATATTTTTTGACGAGATGCTGGAATAAGGAATAGACCGCTGTTTTGCAGCCCAAAATCATCTCATATTGCAGCAAGGACATACATGAAATGAACCGCGCTCTTCCAGTGATTCAAGATATTGAAGAACTGTAGATTAATGTGATGAACGATGCAACCAATAATAAAAATCTGAGTGGAGTGAGCACTTGAAGGGATACAAAGGCTGTTTTCCGAGAGAACAGTGACAGCTGTATAACAAGGATGGCAGGATAGATTCGCTTTTTTCTGGCTGATATCGCGAAATATTACCAGAGCTGAAAATAACACAATCTTGGTGCCATGTCTTCCGACTGGGAAAATAAATTGCAGGGCAAGAATTGGTGTGAAGTTTCACTGTCATGTTATGCTAAAAAGAGACGGTGATTGTGTTCATATCCAAAAATTGCGCTATCGAACATGTGGCAAATGGATGCCTCCAACAATGGAGTCTATGTATGTGTGTGAGGTGAGGTCAAAGGGATGGGATATCTGGTGTCTGACTCAAGTCAAAACAAGTATTTTTCAGTGTAGGTTAAAAAGAGAAAAGGGTCAAAAATTCCATTAAAGTAAAGTCGAATGATATAAAAAGAATTAGTGAGGACTTGTATCGAATAAAACAACTTCAAGTCATTACACATCAAAGCCTTGGAATGAATCCATACAAGAGGGGACAACCAAATAGCATCTCCTCGTATGACAAAAACGAGTACAAAATAGTTAGTCCTGCTATGAAAACCAAGCAAACAATTTCTCTTCCTAAAAAAATGATCTAAAATTTGATTCAGCAAAATGTTCTCAAAGCACCCAGCAAAGGGGCCAACAAATCAGCTCCAGCCCAAACTTTCAGACCCTCCTTAGGGACGGTAATGGTGTGTCGAGGTTGAAGCAGTGGCATCCATTGTGTCTGCAAGTGTTTGGAGACTTGGTATGGGGTGGGGCCAGGAT
>JALLBF010001824.1:0-11496 GCA_036939945.1 Thalassiosira sp. AJA248-18
CATTCATGTGGAATATCCTCAGTGGTGTGGAAGCCAGCGGAGATGCTAGGTGTTTTAGCGATGTGTATCCAGGTGTGGAACTCTGGAAGTTTATCCCAGACAAGTTGCGCAAATATTGGGTAAACGCGATCAATGGCGCTAATATACTGCACGGTAGTAAGCGCCGCGACGGCGTCAGGCATGTGGATCCTCAAAAGTATGAAGAATGTTCTGTTCAGAATCCACCATCTTACTTCTCGGACAGGACTGGGGAAATTAATGATTTCTTTGAAGATATAAAACAAATGGATCTAAAACTTCTTTTACGTCGGCTGAACGCATTAGATGGTAAGCAGAGCGTAATACCAGATGTATTGTGTCCATGGGGATGCACTGAGTTTTGTTTCCAGGCGGGGCACTGTGACTTGGGTCTGCTGATTCAACATCACTTGCGTAGGGTAGTATTGAACATGCCAAAGGCTCAATCCTATAGAGACTTGTATGAGGTTGAAACATCACGCGCAGATTATCTAAGGAGGTCGCCAAGTGAATATGATAAGGTGTTGCTCAATGAAAATTGGCCAATTACTCCTAGTGTGCGACTATTACCAGGGGCTGGTTTAGTGGTGTTAGTGTGTCGTCATCACATATCACGGGATACAAGAAAGCGCTTGTACCCGCACCCTTGTCGGAAAAAAGATCACAATCTAAGTCCTGAAAAAAGTGACCAGCTATGTCCTGCTCAATTACAACCAAGGCAGTTCACACCAATCAGAGCATGCAAGTACAACACAACATTCCAAATGTCGACTCAACAGGCATCATTTGCCGGAGTAGATTCAATGAATGTTTCAACAGAACCGAGGTTCACACGCCAATCAATCATGCTGTGGGCAAGTGAGGTGTTATCACTTGCAGGCCGGCAGGATATTGTTCAACTCGCTGCAAGGAACGTGATTGAGGGTAACATGATGTCCGATTTGAGAGATAATCTTCTATCTGATGCAGAACGTCTTTACTCTGGAGGTGAGCTAGATCCATACAAGGTGGGTGCCACCTATGTCGGACTAGTTGACAGTGTTTACCTGCAAACACATGCACAAAAGAGCACAGTCATGGCAATAGTGAAGCGGAAGAATCGTGTGAACCACGAAATTGAAGAGGTTGAGGTTGCTATACAGAGGTCCTGGTCACCACTGATAAATTTCTTGCACACCGAGGATCCTGAATCATACGGGACCCCCATAAAGGCAATTGGGAATTACGAAGGGCGTGGTGGCAACGCGACAATGATCCAGTGGGCTGTAGCCAGCGCCATATCAGGATGTACTGATTTACACAAATTGGTGGATCAGAAGAATCTTCCATTTCACCATGAGAACTGGGCTGGACACATGTTAGCGCATATTCATGATAAGTACATGAAACATGATAACAATACAACACCAAAGGGATCTCCTTTTAAACCAAAACGCAGCAACAAATTTATTTTGGACGTAATGGAAAGGTGTCTGCCTGATGAAATGTTAGATTTCAATGGGACAGTCGAAGATGATCCAGAATGTTTTTACCGATTTAGTCTGGATTATTGGAGAAACCTGTTTTCTCATAATGATTATCGAGGGTTATCAATTCAAAGCTCTATTGGCGATGTCCTCACACCTGGTGTGGTCAATGTTAATAACACAGATGTAATCATCACTGTTGGATCCACATGCCCCAATGATTACGCATCGGCAGGCAGTATTGCTATTGATAATGTTCATTACGAGGCGAGAGTTGTGATGAGCATCACTGCAACGGAATCTGTTTCGGAGAGTAGTCCAAGTAAATTCGAAGCTACACGTTTTGTTCGTCACGGAAAAGGATATACGTCATGGTGGAAACAACAAAGGTCTGTTCGTGCACCACAGATCATGACAAAGGGTGACATGGGACCTGGTGGGCTCCCTGTGCTCCCTAGTGATTCATTTCAATACATCACTGTTTATGTCAAATTGCAAACACCAACAGCTGAGAAGTTGAAACTGGACTTTCATCGTAGCTTGGGGGGACAAATTCATGTATATTGCAACTGCAGTGAAGATCCATTTCCTCTCATCGTAACTGGGAGGCATAGGAAGGAGAAGAGAGAGTGCATGACCATTGGCTGCACCAAAAAGGAGGAGTTCATTTGCAGTATCACAGGCTGCAAAACAAGAATTTGCAGGAATTGTTTTGAGCTGTCGTCTCCATTGGCACGCACTGAATTAACACCTCCATCTGCTGTCATTGAAGAAGAGCAGGGTGTTGAAGGGTCTGAATTAATGGAAGACAACAATGATGACGTGGATGACAACAATAATGAAGAATTTCAGGTAATGGAGCAAGCCGATGATGATTTCGATCCCGAGTTTGAATTTGAAGGTGATAATTACAGCTCACCGTTGGAAGGAGTTGATGAAGAGTATGTTTTCCATGAAGCTGAACAAGAAGAATCAAACGACGAGGAGGGTGGACAGGAGGAGAATGATCCAGATGATGATGGAGTTAATGGCGATGAAGACGAGAATGATGGATTTGATGAAGGCGAAGGAGATCACAATGAAGACCATGATTTATCTTATTTTCAGAACGTTCACGAGGAATCTCTGAGGGACGAGATGGTGGGCATACGTCATGCTATGGCAAGGGACAATGACAATCCTCCTGAAATTGAAGAAGATTTTATTAACCGCTTCGCAGATGATGAGGAATATTTTTTGGATGACTTTTTGACGAACACTGTCACCAATCCTGTTGATATAGCTGAAGATGAAGATGAGGCCTTGAATGGTTCTATACCAGTCACCAATGCTGGAGATTTTGCTCACCAAGTCTACAACCGTCCCAATTTGAAAAATGCTCCATGCCATGTTTTATTCAACCAAGCTGGATCGCTATTGACACGCCACAGCAAACGCATATCGGGCACACAGGCTCAACAAAATTTTGTCCAGCGTATAGTGTCAACAGTGCAAGGTTTTTCTATCCCACTCCTTTACCTAATGGCGTCATGCTTTCCGCGTCATTTTTATTCTTCCGCAACTCACGATCCGTGTGCAATATTAGGTTCGGCACCAATTAGCTGCTATACTAATGCTACAAATCCCCACGGATTTGCATCATCACTTTCGATTTCAAGGAATTTAGCAACACATTCAAGTTCATCAACAAGCACTTGTCCACTATTTATGTCATTTTGCTATGATATACAAGCAAACAGAGTAGCTGGGGGTATAGACTCACGTTTGATCAGCCGCCGTGGTTTCGTTGTAGATGTGAAGAGTCGAAATGGAATATCAGTGAGAGATGATGATAATAGTAAAGTTACACTGAACGAAAGTGTAGATAGTCATCAGGCGGCGTTAGACCTGGCAGCTACACAACCATACCTGGATTTCGACTGGTTTTTGACTTTCACTTGTAATCAGGCGCAACACCCTGGTATAAAACATCTCCATGAGCACAAAGAGGGCATGTCATGGACAAAGTTCATACCGGGATATGACGACCTGCCAATATTCGAGCAACAAGAGGTGAAGAGGTCGTTTGAATTATCATACGGTTCTACCCTAGGGCGTTGTTGGAAGTACGAAAGATTTGGCTCGAATATATTACTTTCAGCACCACATCTATCCTTGGAAAGGCAGCTCATGTATTTTTCAGAGACGAGTACCAAGAGAAGTCTGGGAATTTGCCGCACATTCATGGTTTAGTGGCTTTGTTGAAGGAGGACTTGGACGATGAGGAGATGAAGCGTTTTATATGCAGCTTGCAAAAGTGTGCTGTTTGTGATTTGTTTCCTACCGACGAAATAGAGAAATATGTAGAGGAAGGCTTGTTTGAATCAGAAGAAGATTGGAGTACATTAACAGCTCTTGGAGCAGAAATATTGACTCACAAGTGCAGCGACAGGTGCCTGAGAAGGGTTGGTGAAGGGGATGGTCCGGAGAACTATGTCTGCCGCAAAATACACTCTGTACGGGGTAAGGAAAATCCGTTGGTAGATGAGTTCAAGCCTTTGAAATTTGATTTTACACAGCCATGTCTTGACATATTGCGGCAGAGTGGACTCTGGGAAGAGCCTACACCTGATAACCCAAATGGAACGTTCCGATGTGATTTATTGGTACCTAAACGCCACATGGGACGAGTCCACCCTGGTGCAACCTGCAACATGTCTCCTGTTATACCTCAATTTTTTGCTGCAACAAAATCTATGCAGAATGCTCAGATCTTGAACGGCACACATGGCGTTGCAAGTTATGTGGTGAAATACATTGTGAAGCTTGACGAAGGCAATCGTTGCACTGTATGGTCAGATGCGCACACAGGTGCTGTCATGAGAGCAGAGCACCAATTTCTCCACAACACTAAGATCACTAGCTCAAAGAAAAATGAAGACAAGGCGTTCGAGAAGTCAAGAGCACGACATCATCCAGTGGGACGCGCTATAGCTTTCATAGAACAACAACAGCAAATTCTGGGTTACCCCGAGGTTATGACAACACTTAATTTTGTAAGGATTTGCACCAAACCATTTGAGCATAGACCGACAACAAAAGTGGAGCTTGACGACAAAGGTAGACTCAGAAGACCTGATGTTCAAGCAACAGCAGATGATGCGCAATCGGGCGCTTCGGTGACTCAGAAAATTCGTCAAAACAAGCATCTGAGTAGACTGATGAGTGCAGAGCAAGAACTGCTTTATGGCAGTAACATAAAGTGTGGGTCGTATGACAGTGTGACTCAATTTGGAGTATGTGGGTAGATGGCATTGGACGAGAAGTCAAGATGAGATTCAAAGCACAGACGGAAGTGAGAGAGTATCTACTACAAATAGATGAAGACAACGTGCTGCCACACTCGTGGTCTCTGCGTAATACCTTGTTAGGTGTTATTAATGATATCGAGCAAGGGCTTCCTAACGCCTCGATTGAGATTTTTGTTGACTTGGAAAACAAAACCGACTTGCCAATACCGGTGTTTTCAAGTGTGACACCAAATAATCCTGTTCCATTTCTCTTGCACATGATGCTCACACTCGGTAAATTTGACACAGAGCTCGACATACGTATGCAGCCAACTCTTCGTGACGCTCTTTCTAAAGTGAAATTAATTGGCAATAATTTTGACAGCACTGAGGCTTTGGAGGGGTACTCTCAAGAATTGGTGAGGTTGGTTGTTACACGCGTTATGTCAGTTCAGCCAGTGACACTGCGCCGACTGGAGACCTATATCATAATGGCAAAGCAGCTTTTTGACTCTGTGCTGTTCCATAATGAGATCCCAATAAGTGATGTCCCGCCATGCATACTAACAGATATGCTAGATAGTAAGGATGTTGAGTTGAGTGCATTCTGGGATGAGAAAAGGCGTGACCAGCTGAGGACAATATACAGTAATATGCCTGGAGATATGGACATTCCTAATGAAGATCAAGTTTTAGCNATATACAGTAATATGCCTGGAGATATGGACATTCCTAATGAAGATCAAGTTTTAGCAAGCACGAAGGACAATCCAGTTAATTGGGACCCAATCCAACAATTTAACAGATACGAAGGTCAAACTGTGGAGTCCTTCCAAGAACAAAAAAAAGCAGTTGAGATAGCAACCAGATCACTTCAAAAATATGCAACACAATTCGGCCCAGAAACAACAACATTCAATAAGGGAAACATTGTACATGGAGCTCCAGGGAGTGGGAAATCTCACATTATTCTTTATATATCACTTTATGCTATGTCTCTTGGCTTGCGCGTAATGACAACGGCATTAATGGGTGTCCGCGCTAATGCTTTGGGAGGTGTGCACATACATCGATTGTTTGGTATGATGCCAAAGAAGAGTGGTAATCCATATAGGCTCGCGGAATTAGCACTGGAGAAGCTACATCGTAAGAGTCAGATCAAGTACCTGCATGCTCTGCTCACAATGGATGTTCTCATAATTGACGAATGTGGACAGCTATCAGCGCAACAGCTGTGTATTCTTGATATAATACTACGAAAGTCGCGTAATGTTGACATTCCCTTTGGAGGTGTCCTGGTTATTGGAACTATGGATCACACACAGCTTGGTGCAATTGAGGGGTGGCCCTTTTTGTTATCGTCTCACATATTAACTGATTTTGTTATGATTGGACTCAGCCACTCGGTACGTGCGCATGGCGATGAAGACTTTCAGAGAATACAGGCAATCACTCGAATGAGCCCCAGTGTATTGATGTCAATACGTAATGATTCCGAAGAGTCATATGAAGACGAGTTCAAAAGACTCGTCCGAGAAAAAATTCGGTTTGTAAATAGTTGGGATGACAACATCATTGACTCTTACGTGCAGAGAATGTATGCCCGCCGCATGCCAGCTTATGAGGCGGCAAGCTTATTTGTGGAAGATAACCAACGACGATTTTTGGAAAGCGGAACTAACCACAGTATCAGTGTCGCACGTGACGTGCAACGTGTCGCTGATACCAGGGCAGAGTTTGTTGCTGCGACGTCAGACACGGTAATTTCTGCGCTAAACCATTATGTTAAGGAACCAAAGAAATTACTGTTTTGGAGAGGAGGTGTGTACGAGGCGACAATGAATGGGGAAGGCTTTAACCAGTCCCAGTTATTACTTATGCTGGAAGTCCCATCAGCTGATGTAATATCATCTCTAGCTCCAATAACTATGATAGCTGCTCCGCCTGGAGTGAACTCAGTTGACTTGTCGGCAGGTATACCCACATTGGAACATTTAGAAAGTGAAGGCTGGAAATGCGTCTCTGTTGGTCAAGCACAAGAACAACCGGTTACATGCCGAGGTGTGATTGGATGCAGAAAGCAATATGCACTGCGACACGTGGGTTCCAGCACCATAAACAAACAAATGGGGAACACTATCGAAGGTAGATGTGCGATAGAATGCTCTGAATCGTGTTCACCTTGGGACAAGGCACAAATAGTAGTTGGCCTCAGCAGAACAAGGCGAGCAGAAGACACGATAATTGTTGGGAATCGTGACTTTGCTGTGCAAAGAATGTGGGAACTTATCACGTTGAGTAATCAATGGACGAACTACATTGATGTTTTGCTCAACAGACTGTCGGTTAATGGTGCAGAGAACAGGATAGAAGACCAGATTCTTCCATATGCAGAATCATTTCCATACCGAACCTGTGACATTCAATTGCCATCAGACTCATCTGGATATGTCTACTTTTTGGTTTCAGTGAGGGATTTTGACAGAGATTATATTGGACAAACACAGAACATTTCAACCAGGTTCTCTCAGCACAACAGTGGTCGAGGTGCTGAAGGAACTGCTGATCCATATTACCGTCCATATTGTGTGGCAGCATACATATGTGGACTGTCGCATATGGATAAAGTCGATCGTGAGATTTTGGAACATAGATGGAAAGTATACAACAGAGAGGCAATCAGAAACGGAAGAAGATCAATTGAATGTAGAATAGATCAGGGGAGACGTATTGTTGAAGAATACAACCAAAACTGTCATGAGGAGGAGAGAATTCGGTTAGTAAAAACAATCCGCCGCAAGGTTTCGACAATAGGTTGAGCTATCATTTATTCAAACAAAGAACTAAATCAATTACAACCATTTGGTTCAGACAACTGGGATATCCTACTTTTGCAGTGTAAACAAAGTCATAGCCTGTTGTTCATCATCCCCTGTCTCACTCAGACACAGAAGAAATTTCTCAACCTCTTTTTTGGACCTTAACGGGAAATGACACCTAGGGGTGTAATAATAGGTGCTTTTCCTGCTTCCATTACCATGACCCATGGTAACAGTATACCAACCTGGCGGAGTTGCCTTGCTAGACTTCACAGAAGAGATTGTGTTCAGTGGAACTTGAAAGTGTAGCAAACGTCTAGTAATGGCTACGAAAGACACAATACCTATTTCCTTCCGCGTACACCCAGACATGGTATAATTGCTCTGCGCAGATTTGCCTGCAAAATATGCTAGCATGTGTGTTGGAAGCTTATGCCACGTTTTGGATTCATTGTTGAAGTACATCTCTTTTTTGTCCACTCTTTTTCCGTTAACAACTATAGCAGGCCTCTTCCTCGCGCTGTTAACCTTACGAGTGTCTGCGGTTGTGTGATTTTGGTTCCCTCTATCCTCCTTAACAGCTAATGTTTCAGCAGCATTCTTTTGCGGGCTGATGTCTTGACGAGTAATGGAGGTTTCTTGTGTCAACTCCTGTTCCACCACAATAATACTGTCCCTATCATAGTCCAAGAACAGCAACTGATCGAGATCAAAGGCAATAATTTTCTTGCGACAACGCCAAAAACAGCATATTGGTCTGGTAATCTTTGTAGTACAAATATCATTGATGTCATATGCCCAACGATCGGTAGGCGTCACAACACAAATGTCAGAAGTGGATAAAAACCTCTCTTCGATTGATTCAGGTTTTACCTTCATCATAAGAACCATGAGCAAGGCCAGTTTCGCATGGGTCTTAGTCTCATAATAGTAATGGTTGTCAAAAGAATTCACAACTCCTGTACGAAATGGATAACAATGGCGACCCCTGGGCCCTTGAAGAAAGGTGGAATGGTCAGATCTGTGTACAATGTTGTTGTGAATCAAGGAGCAGTTGTAATAAGTGAATCCATTGACTACCGTTGGTGTCGATGTAATTTTAACATCGCAAACCCTCAGCTGTAAAAACAAGAAAAATTCAATCAGTATATATCATTGAATCGAAGCTGAGAGCATAACAAAAACTCACCTTTAAGGTCTTTGCAATCTCATTTGTCAAATCCAACTCTATATTGTGTGATGCTATTACTTTGTCCAACGTGGAGTACCTCGGTAAAATGTAGTTGTCAGCATAAACACAGGATGATCATACATATGATGAAAACTGGTACGGAAGGTTTCATCGAGTGCGGTGTTATCACGGTCTATACCGTCCAGTTTCTGTTCAATGAGGTTGTAATTTGGTTGGCACAAAGCAACATCATCGTCTTCCGATGTACGCGCAACAATGGTGCGCCGTTTGGATTTCCTCTTTTGTGGTGAGTCAGGAACAATTCGGTTAAAAAAATCAGCCAAGAACTTATCCACATAATGGGGCTGATCCACATGGACCTCATTCGGGTCATCATGGTTGGATAAGGCATTCCACAGAATCATTGCTTCATCTCTAATTGAATTCAATTTTTTTCGATCGTTATCACACAGGGCGCGTATGGTTGCCTCCAAGTCTGTTCCTGTGACAATATCACCAATGCCAAGTAGTGTTGTTCCCCTGGTGAACAAAGCTTCTTCAAGTAGCTGTAGGATTTTGTCTTTGACCTTATCTTTGGTTTTAACCTTTCTCTCCACATAGCCCCACCGACAACTTGGATTAACAACGGATTGTTTACTCATGGATAATTGCGGTTTTTTGGGGGCAATTTTTTTATTGCGTCTTTTTTTATCGTCAAGCGCGAAGGATATCTTGCCATCTATTGCTTTGAATTTGGTTTCTGATGCATCAGCAAAAAACTTTGGTGCAACTTGATCTTGTAGCCAATACCGATGAGTTAAAAAGGCTGAGTTTGGTGGTCTATTTAGAACACGCCAGTCAGATTTGTCGAACGTTGGTTCAGTGCACTTGCGATGGATAACACCAGATACGATCTTACTGGTCACTCCTCCGACCTCTTTGGTTATGTGCTCTCCGTCTTTCACATCTATTAAAAAAGATCCAAGGCAGACTGTCTCTAAGAATGTGCAATCTGAGTTATCACGAGATTCCTGACCAAGCTTGCATACAGCATTTTCTGCAACAAGTTTTGAGAATATTCCAAAATCAGTTGATAGAGCCCTGGCCAACACTTCGATAATCCGTTTGTTTTTTACAACATTCAGGTCATACTCGCACATCAAAAACTCAACTGTCCCATTGCCTTTGCTGAAATTAACATTGAGCATGTGCGCACTATCAAACCAACCGCCATAACTGAGTATACCCAAAGCGTGGTGGGCACCAAGTTGTCCGATACCAAGACAGCCAATACGGCCTGTGTTGAAGTTGGACGCGACGCCCAAAACATAAGCTGAAGAAATGTGAGATATCGATTCCGCGAAATCCTTAAATAATGCATCGCTGTTGATTGCCTTGGGGTAATCCTTTTTCGCTTTTGATGTTTCACTTATGAGCTGCGATGCCAGTTCCAAGTGATTCACAAATGATCGTTCTTCGTCAACTAGGTTTATAAATTCTCGATTAGCAAAAGGTTGGAACCGGGCGCTTTTGCCCCTAGATACACCTCCAGTCAACTGGATACTCTTCAGGATATAGAGAACGTGAAGAGGAAATGGTGAAGCGTAAGATGCAACGCGAGGCATCATTCTGGTCTCTTTATCAAAAATTTTGAATATGTATTCTGACACTTGCATGTCTCGTGGAATACACACTGAAACACCATTAATGTTTGTCACTTCCTCGAATATATATGCCCACGAGGATGGAGAGGCAGTCCAACGGGTTGCTGTGTGAACAGCCTCAATGAGTTCAGGTAAGGACACGTATACGCCAGTCTCTTTGCGTCTTAAAATCCATTTGGAAATTACAAAGACATAGAAAGAGTAGTGGACTGATTTGTTGATGTGTATTTTCCGAGCAACGATGCTCGTATTGAACTCAGTAACAATATCCCCTTGCATCGGGCGAAGCAGGACATCGGGATCATATTTGACAAAGCGCTGGTCCAATGAGGATATAAACGCAAGGAGGTCTTCCAACAGGCGTGAAATATTTTCAGCTTGGATTAATGTCGAGTCACAGATGCGTCTGCCGTAACCTCCCATATGAAGACGGACATAATACCAAATACTAGCCGCCAACTGATATTTTGGGTTACGAATGTATTCAAAGTAAGAAACATTCCACGTATAATTTTCGAAGCGACTGTTATGGACATCCAGGTGACAACCTAGGCCAGGGTCGTTACACATGGCGACAGTAAACTTTTCAATTCTATTGCCTTCTTTGATTTCACCTGCATATGTTTTGGTTCTAGATGGGCAGTTAAAAAGCAGTGGGACTTCAAAACGGTTACATAGTGCATCCATGAATTTCGTGAAGGAAACCATTGCAGACTTCATGGAAATTGCCAGTGAGGAATCAGCACCAATGCCAGGGATATTATCCATGCTTGTAGTCTGCTCTGGAGAGGGCAAGAAGTGCAGTGCCTCCCTCGATATATTTCGGCAGTTCAAAAAGTTCAATCCAAAGTCCAATGAAGTTTTTTGGTTCCTTAGGGAAGCTCCGGCACTTGTGGCATCACCCTGGGCCTCCAAGCAATCGAACATGTCTTTGGTGCGCAACTCCCCCACATACTTCTCGAACTCCAATATTCCCTCACCGAAAGCACAAAAGAATGATGGTGATCCAGACGTCTCGCTCAATGTTCTGTCGATGTAAGTATTGCTGATGACGAACGGAGTTGAACCAGTATATATAACACAATCGGG
>JALLBF010001847.1:0-12022 GCA_036939945.1 Thalassiosira sp. AJA248-18
ATTGGAGGGTGGCGAGAGCCTCATCGTAGGAGATTGCCATGGTTTGTTCTTGTCTCGGGGTATAGTAGTTGTTACAATGATTGTGTTCGGTGTTACGAAGTTTGTGTTTGTGTTGTTGAGAGGTGAGAAGTGATATCTTATGCGACTGGTCGCAAATACTTGACGTCTCGTAACTAAGTTGAAGTTCTGCAGTACAAAAAAGGTATTAGTTTTGGACGATTCCTAAGTACATTGCTCGTGGGTCTGGCGTCAGTTATTTGTGGCCAGTCTTATGCACGACTCACGAAGTCCGCTACACTTTGTCGTGCACACTAGCACATCTAGCATTCAGCAACGGCAAACGGCAACGCGAGCAGTAGTAGCGAAGAGTAGCAAGCCAACTCGCATCGATACAAAATATAAACCGAGGAAAATGGTCGAGCATCTAGCCGTAGGAAGCGAGGTGAAAACATGCCACATGGCAGAGGGCCTCAGCGGAAAGAAGGGAACAATCGTCTACTTCAACAAAGCAAAGCAACGATACACGATAGAGCTTGATGATGGTGACATGATGTCTCTTCGCATACACAATATCAGAGAAATCAATGATACGACTTCTTCTTCTGCTGATGGGGGTACTACCAATCAGTGTGGGTCTGAGGGATCGTCCCATGAAAATGATACAGGGCGCCATTATCAACAGCGGAACAATAATATCATGGAGGATACGTTGACATTGCGGAATATTCTTATTTGCGTCATTGCCGTGCTGGGGTACAAAATCATGCCAATGGCATTATATACCATTCAAAATTTTGCAATTGATGTGGGTGATATTTCATTACCTATCTTGATATGCTTCGGAGTGGCTGTCTACTTTATATGGAAATTCGGTACAAAGGATGGATCAGTCTCG
Source organism: Thalassiosira sp. AJA248-18 (assembly GCA_036939945.1). Taxonomy (NCBI): domain Eukaryota; phylum Bacillariophyta; class Thalassiosirophyceae; order Thalassiosirales; family Thalassiosiraceae; genus Thalassiosira; species Thalassiosira sp. AJA248-18. The sequence continues at coordinate 896 of JALLBF010001847.1, forward strand.
TTCCAGTGGAGACATGTCAAGGAGAAACAGAGCCGTATCATAGGTGGGGCATCTTCATTATCCCTCTTGTGTTGATGCAATTTTTTTCATCCAATGATATCACACTCTACAGCTCGAGGTCGTTGCTCTTGACAATCTTCTTCGCGTGGCAATTTGGGACCAAAGGGGGGAGGGAGGAGTTTGCATGGGATAATGTATGGGAGAGGGTGGCACGAGTGAATATTTGGGAGGCTATTCATCTCGCAGGTGTAATTCAGGGAGCCATTGCCACATTGAATCGCATGAGCCAACGTAGACGTTGATATTCAAATGAAGAGAGTATCAATTATGTAGGAGTAGTGTGTGCTCTAGCTGGAGACATTCGGCCGAATCACTTCCATCTCTTTTGTAATATCAATGCAAGAATAGTAGTACATTTCAATTAATATTTTCATAAAGAACTTCTAGCGTTGCGAGCCTATTAACCCTCTGGTTGGTATGGTCTCTCAGAGAGGTGTAGCAGGATTTGTTCTTGTGTGGTCTCCGACTTTACCATGCATTCTCTGGTCTCTTCTTACGAAACTTATATGGACCCCACCATGTATCATCACAATAGTCTACTCCTTTTGTTGATGCCATCAATTCAAAACAATATATTTCCCCAACTGTCAGCGCACCATCTCCTCTGGTGCTTCTCCACCCTATCCAAATCCAGCCCCCTTCCATCCAATGCCACCACCCCCAAGTCCAATAATTGAGCAGCTAATTGAGATCCACATCCATACATGAAAACAATGGCACCGGTACCGTAGAGAGAAACATAGTCTTTCATTTTGGGGAGGATGCATCCCACAGCATTGGGAGTTCCACTGGGTATAGTGTTTGCTCCGTAAAACATTTTGGCTTCTATCCAATGGATGCATGTTGGGTGTCTAATACTAGATTGGTCATTGTCGGCAGGAGCATTATTCATGCCATTTTTTTTGTTATCAGAAGTGAACGAAAGCATGACCGGATGATCATCCTTCATCATGAAATCAGGAGTGGGAGGTTGCTTCCTTTGATGAAATGGCACGCCCTTCATGCTTCGTTCAAATTTGCTTCTCTGATCTTCCTCTGTCCAAAATTTGACTCCATGGCTACGCAAGTAGGTATCTACACAGACTTCGAATAGGGCAGCGGCATTGCGAATGTCTTCTTCGTTCCCGAGACGTAGGGAAGACATGGAACTCCTTGGGTTGAGGAGTTTGAGATGGTGTCGGCGTAGGGAGAGGGATTGTGTGAGAGATATGTGCTGTGTGGTTGGATATGTAACTTTGTTCGATGGTGGGCGACTGCTTGCATTTTTGTTGCCATTGTGTCGATGTGAATTGTTGTTCCTTTTACCGTGATGTTTGTCGCCATAATTATTTCGATCACGCTCGAGTAATTTTTGAATCTTTTGCATTCGGAAAGGAGGTTGATCTTTCATCATGCCACGTTCAGATCTTCCCCAGTGTAAAAGCGCTGGTAAAATACAGTCCTCTTCTTCTATTGGTACGTAATGAGTATTTGGATTTGGCCAAGGAAGTGTAATGGTAATGGGTTTGTTGCTTTCTTCATTTTGCGGATTCATTTCTGTTTCAACGTTCGTGCCTGAATACTTTGCTAGGGAGGATGCCGCCGACGAAGAAGCCGATACATTATAGTTTTCTAGGGAGGATGTTGCGGATGAAGAAGCCGAGACGACGTTGCTGGTAGTGACGCCAAGTGCGTTGTCGTTGTTGGGTTTCGAATGATGGCGAATGTGGTTATTGTTGTTTCTTGGCATGCGACGACCACCATGATTATCATTGCGGCTTTGATTGTGACGACCAGCGCCCCTGCCTACGGAGTTATTTTTTCGTCCAGGTTGAACTGAATCTCCTCGGAACCGCCCTCCGCTTCTGCCACCGCTACCTCTTCCGCCATGCCCCCCTCTCCCACGTTGGCCGCTCCCACGTTGGCCACGTCCGCGGCTACCGCTGCCACCGTGATCTAAACCTCGACCACCCGATGATGAATCGTCATTCCTCCTCCTCTTCCTGTTGTCGTTTGAGGTCCCTCCCGCAGACTCCTCTTTGTGGCGATTCATGGGGATGGAGTTGATTCTGGGACGGATCGAGGCCAGGGGAACAATCAACAACAAGGAACAATGTGTGGCAATGGCAATGGCGCGACATACTATTCCTACGTACGTAGACAGCCATTTATTTATCGTTATTCGTTGCACGATCAATCATCAATCACAAGCAACCAACACTTCTTTTCTACAACAACTCTGCAACACCTTCACCATGATCGCCTCTATGCCTCGTATTCTCAGCATAGCCAATGCTCTTGCCTTCCTACTCAACACACTCGAAACCGCTGGCGTTGGACCCTTCAGCTCAAGCTTCTCCTCCAACCAAGACAATGCATCCATCTCTGAAAAGTATCAATCAATCATCACACCCAATGGAATCGCCTTTGCCATTTGGGCAATAATCTTCCTTTCAGAGACCATATATGTTGGTTGTACTTTATTCTCGTCACGGCTGATGAATGATGCATTAGTTGTCAACGGTGTTTCATTATGGTTTGTCGTAGCGTGTGTGGCCCAGACTGCTTGGTCTCCTGCATTTGCATATGAAAAGATGGCTCTTGCGGCTGTTTTTATGGGATGTATTCTAGTGCCGTTGGTCATGATTGTTGTGGGTCAATACAAAATTGTGACAAATATTCTTGAGCAAAGCAACAACAGTACTGCCGTATCTTGGAAGGATTATCTTCTACTGCAGTTTCCTTTTGAGATACACATGGGTTGGATTGCATGTGCGTTTGCACTGAATGTAAATGTTCTTGTGGTGGCTTCGAGTGCTGATGCTAAAACTCAGCTAATCGTGGCAGGTGTATCGTTGGCCATCTTGACAATTGTTTCCATAGCCTGCCTGTTGGCTATTGAAAGACCTCAGTATATCTTTGCATTAGTTGCAATTTGGGCTACGGTGAGTGTAATCATGGGATTGTGCCATTCAACTTGTATTCATTCTCATCTGTTGTCTAATTGAAAAATTGTCTACGTATACCTATTGACCTGTCTTTCCAGTTCTGGTTGAGCCAAGAACTAAAGAATCCAAAACAATTGATCCAAACAACCTTCACCTCGGAACAAATACAATCATTTCACGTTTTGACAAGTGTAATCAGTACAGTGCTTGCGGCTGCAACTATTGCACGTTGGTTCCAGCTCCAGTATTGTGTGAAAAAGAGGGGGGAGGCATTATTACAGAGTGGGGGAGAGGACGAGAGTCTGTATTCATCGACTAGCTAGAGAATATTGTGACACCTGCAATTTACAGTAGATTCATGTTGAAGCGAGCACCTGAGTTGATGCCAAGATTTAAGCTGTCAATATTCATACCTTGATACAGGTAGGAGATAATTTGGTTGACAATGAAACCCAACAAAGTGAGAACGATAGCAAACTTAGTCAGTAATCTTAATTCTTGCCTAGAGAGTCTGGTGTGTTGAGAATCTCTACATTTTGTCTAAGAGCATAGCTCAGGATTTCATGTTACATACTCATAGCACCGTGTGACTAGGGACATTGTTTGCTGAACGAGTGTAGAGACACAACTTTTCTCTCGGCACTATCTCTGATTTTATGGTACCACATCGGCGTATGTTGTGTTTATAGCAGAACAAAGCAATTAAGCTGCACGAGAGACGAGACTTCTCGCTCTTTTTCGAAGCTCGAGCTGCTGCGCACAATCTCTCTTTAAGGCGTGCAACCTTGGCCATGCAACCTTGTAGCACATTGGAAGAATAAAACTTAGCAGAGATGCAGCCGATAGGTATGTGTGGGCAGTTGGTATGGTGTTGGCCACCAATTTCTTTGTTGGTAATGTAATAATCAGACCTACTACACACATCCCCCCACAAGCTACTAGCTGATCAAACTCCCTCAATACCTCTGGCATACCCTCTGGCATGATGTTCAATAACAAAGCGACGAAGAATGGTATCATAGCAAGAACTAGACCGATGACGAGAAACAATGGACCGTAATTGCTCTGACATGCATAAATATCATCATATACTTCAACACTGTGCAATCTGGCAGGTAGTGATAGGTTGACGATTTGAAGTATGATTTGTGGCAGCACCAGTGCAACAGTGACACGCATCGAATCTGCCAAAGTAGCTTGATTTCGAATTCTGTTTGCAGCAGCAGCACCCCTTCTTCCACAGCTACTCACAATTAATGTCCAACCTGAGATCTTACTCAATTCTTTCATTGTTTTTGTCCTAGCCAATTGTATTCTATCCACTTGTTGTGCCCCCGTTGGAGATGATGATGAAAGGGTAGGAGAAACGAGGCAGTCAACCCTCCATGCCCTTGCTACAAGGATTGAACCCATAAAAGAAATGCAAGTGAAGATTATTGGCTGGCGAACAGCACACGCAACATCGTTTTCAGGTAGAGCGAATGTAAATGCACCAAACGTTGCAATTGCCCCAGACAGAGCGAACATCGACAGGCCAATCGGCTGAGATAACTCTAAAAGAGAATCCCGACGATTGGCAAACAGAGCTACAGAGACATATAATTGAATGCACCCGAGAATTGACAAAAGGGCACCGAAGCGTGCCCTGAAGGTGACCGTCGACTGATGACCATCAAACGCCCCGATGGCCGCAAAGAGGCCAATGCAGATCAAAACAGGGATGAGGACAATTGTTTTCTCAGCCCTCGATGATAGGCTAGGCAATGTGGCTGACATTGTAATTGTATCACCTCTCAAAGGATTGTTCTGGTTGATTGATCTGGCCGAGGCAATAATTATTAGGGAACACAACACAACCAACGCACAATGGCGGCAATGGCATAACATACTATTCCTACCTAGGTACGTAGACACCTTATCGTTTCGGCACCAGCAGGGCACCAGCCACACCAGCCATAACCTACCCCCGATCCGAGAGCAACTCTCTGAGCATGCCAGTCTTCACCAGTGATCATAACCAAGATGATCATTCCAATAGTGGCAAAAGCGTCGCGTCTAGGGTACGGGTACTTCCTAGTTCATCACTAGCATTGCCTACGCCGCCATCACCTCCATTGGCACCACCTCCCAAGCCGTTGCATCTATGCAAGATTGCAGTAGTGGGCGATCCCTATTCGGGGAAATCATCATTGATTCAAAAGTTTATTCATCGAATATACGCCAACCACAATGCTGTAAATGAAAATAGGGGAGAAAAATGCGATGGAGGTGGTACGAATAATACCAACGGAGCTGCGTCCGCTACAAGTAATAGCATAACAACAAGTTTGGGTGCAACCACGTTTGATGGATTAGAATCTACTTTGGCAGAATATCACAAAAAAGATGTTACAATTTGGTACAACAGCAGCCAGGAGAGTAAAAGTGCTCCTAGTTGCAGAGATGGAAATAATGAAGCACCAGTTTGTGTTCGTGTCCAACTATGGGACATGAATGTGCATCAGCATTTTACAAATCAACAAAATAATGAATCAGATGTTCATTCGATCCATTCCGCGTCCTCTTCTTTAGTCCCCCCCGGCCATAACACCAACATTGCACCATTGCTACCACTTTTGAAGCGTATCAACGGCATGATGATTGTATATCGGTGTCCCCTCCCTCCATCATCATCTTTTTCTCACTCTTCCAATGCATCCTACGCATCTCACGCCTCCAATGCATCATGCAGTGAGTGGCCAGAGTTAGATTTGTTAGAACAACGTATTCGGCAATGGACGAAGTATCTACGGGATCAATTGAACTATGAAAAGCAGCAACGGCCATCTATATTTGTTTTGCTGTCATGTGCTGATTTAGCCATAGCAGATTATTCACCCAAGCAATGGATGCAGTTATCCGTTCGAATGAAAGATGTTTGCAATAATTGCGAAATCGATTCATGGAAGATGGGCACGTGCATGGATAATCGCAGCAGTGACATTGATGAGGGTTACTCGCAAAATCATCAATCCAAATTACTACAACGGATGATGGAACAACAAAGACAAATGTTGGAAGATATGGAGGATGCCATTGAAGCATCATTTATTGATATGATTTCAATGCACTTGGGTCGATCCAGGGAGAGGCACAAACATAGGTCTTGAGAGAAAGAGTTTTAGGTAAACACAAGAAGTCTCGATTTGATTTGTAATTCAGATTTAACGTATTATATTTTTGCATTTGAATTCTGCAAAGTGAAGTTCAATAATTGATCCAGCATCATAATTTCTCATAATCATACCTATATACCATCATATTTTCTCAGCTCCCCTGTGCCTTGTTGTGTTTTTATTTATAATCTCCCAGAATGATACCATCCCCGAGAGTGTGTCTTATGATATGCGTATGGTATTTCCTATCCTGCCACATAGTAAGAATAGTCATCAACATGAATACACCCACTCGAAATTTTGATTGTAGCCTTGGCCGTTGCCACACTGTAAATATCCTTCCAATCCCATATAGCCTCCTTCTCTGCCTCGATTATTTCAACCTTCTTACCACTCTCTTTGTCGGTGATTGGGTCCAGTTCTTCCAAAATCGCTGATCCAATATCCCAGTGATCTCCCGGCATGAAATCACGATGAAATAATGCTTCAATGATATCAAAGGCGAGGGCATGGGCGGATATTTTACCAGAGTGGAATAAGTTGATTTGTTTGCGAACATCAGCCTGTGGCATGGTAAGGTTGGTGTATGATTCACCCCCCTTCTTTTCCGCCTTTGTACGAATGTGTAGGTTCATTTTGATTGGGATTGGAGGAACGCTTGCTGCTTTGTCTTTGTCTTCTAGCACCTCATCTGGTTTGGGCTCTTCCTTGGGATGATGAGCCTTGGTGGCAGCTGTTTCTTGTTTGTAGAGACGATTGAATACTGCGCTTTTGTCCCCGCTGCCATTTTTCTTTTGGTTTGTTTTTTTGGGCTCTTCCTTGAGATGATGGGCCTTGGTGGCAGCAGTTTCTTGTTTGTAGAGGCGATTGAATACCGCGCTTTTATCACGGTTGGTGGTGGCCTTCTTTGGGCTTTTTACAGGACCACCGCTGGGGGTAGTGTGATGCGCCGCAGACGCAACGGTTTCCTGGTGAGAAAGGCGATCGAAGAATGCATCCCGCTGTTTAGGAGTTCGTTTTGGACTACCGATGGGGGCAGGATCTTGTGGGAGTTTCAGCTGTTGCAATTTCGCTGGGTTTGCCTTAGGAACGGATGCTTGCTTACGCCTCCGACGACGCTCCTGCTGCTGTTCCCGGCTTTTCTTCTCATTGGCGAGCCTTGCATCAGACGCTGCAGTCCCAGATGCTGCGAGGCGGTCGAAAACGGACGGCATATGGTGCTGTTGTTTTGGTTTATTTGGCTGCACCCATTCCTATCAACGGAATTATGGCAAGAAGAGGCAACAAGGCAGGCAACAGATAGAATGATGATAAGCTCGAACTTTCTTATCGCCAAGATTCATATCCATTTCCGTGCATCTGTAGATATGTATGAGATCCAACTTACAAACTATCGCCTATCACCGTTATGCTGTATCGTCACCAGCACCGGCATGAAACATGCACCATGGCCCGTTGCAGACAACCAATTCGATCTTGTCTATTATTCTGCTTTGTCAAAGTTAGGGTATCAAGTGCATTCGACTGTGCAGGAGGTATCCCACAATGTCATTTCTATCCAGCCAGGCGTAACTTATCCAGCCCAAGCAGAAGGCGGGTTGTTGTACTTTTTGTAGGTGGTGAAGATGAACGTGACAATAGCGAGGGACTTCTCGATCAAGTAGGAAAACGCAGGGCATCTCCATTACAACAGCCACGTAGTAGTCAGCGGCGACGGTCCTCAATAAGTCACCAGGAATCGCGCATAACCGCAGCAGGAGCAGAGTCTCTGTTCTCTCTATCTCTATGGTCTTTCTCGAAGCGTATATTGTTTGTTTCGTCGCCCATGAGAAAAGATGAAAATCTTTACAGCATAGATCTTACCGAACGTACAGCAGATCTCCCACCAATAGATTGCGAGTGGGCCTGCCATTCTGACGAGGAGAAACTCAAATTGCAAAAAATGAAGCTGCTACTTGAATCCGAATTGCAAGAAGTTGTGACAAATCAACAATTGCACCAAACATATCCTGATGTCTACAGTGATTTGCGCTTACTGAGATTCTTACGCAAGAGTAAGGAGAGGGATGTGGTGTCGGCAGCAGAAAGATATAGATCATTCTTAAATTGGAGAGAAGAGAACAATGTTGATGATATTCGAGCAATGGTGGAAAGCAATGGTGTAGCATCTTTTGCACCACCAAACGATAGATTACAAACAGTGGCAAACTATTTTCCAATGAAGTTTGACTATGTGATTCAATCCGCTACTGCTCCAGGTGATGGCCGCAGAAACAAAGGGGGCGATAATATTGTTCGGCCAGCAATTCTTTACATTGGTTCTTTTGATACGCTAGGCATGTCAGAGATTATCAAATCTTCCAAATCAAGCATTTCCTTGGATGATTTCCTAAACTATTGGATATTTCTCTACGAGTCTATCCACTTTCGTTTGTACCAGCAATCTGTAAGTAATGGCGAAATGATGTTCCTCGATGAGCTCTGTGATCTATCTGGGTTATCAGTTCAACAATTCAGCCCATATTTCGTGACCAAAGTCATGAAGCCATGGCTTAGAATGACTCAATCATACTATCCAGAGACAACACGGCGAATTTATGTATTGAATCCTCCAGGCATTATCAACTTGGCATGGAACTTGGTCACTCCATTGTTGAGTCAAGGGACAGTGGATAAGATACGATTTGAAAAGGAGTTTGTGGGCACTGCAGATGATTTTTGTGAAAGTAGTGATTATTAGAGAGATCCAGACTTTGCTCTGGTGGTTCTTAGATGTTTTACTTTATTGGCAGGCTTCTCACCATACATAGTTGAGTCGCCAACTGTGGTGGGCAGTATCAACTGTGTCAACTATTGGTTTTTGAGTTAGATGCTACATCGCCATAGAATTGTTCTCCAAAGCAGTTCAACTGTGTATTTCCTCATCGTCTTCAGAGCATGGTTCTACTTGGGGATGCTTAGAACTTTTCTTTACACCCCACTGAAAATTAAGAGCATCTAAGCTTGCGATGCGTTTTTCAGTCAGCTTCATCCCACTTCCCTGATTCCTATGGGCATTTCTAACATTGATACAAAAATAAAACAGGCTTGGGTCCTCACTTCGTTTTACATTGAGATGTCCATGCTTCCTCTTGTATGCCTTCAGAGCTTCTATTTTTTCCTCAACTGAATTGTTGTCTTTTTGCGACCACTCAAACCCAAGAGCATCCAAGTATGCTATGCGTTCGTTTGTCAGCTTCCTCACGCCAGATTTTCCCGTATTTTTACGTGCATATCTAATGTCGTTGCAAAAATAATAGAGACTTTTGTCATCCTTGATTCTCACGTTGGTGTGGCCGTACTTCTCCTTGTATGCCTTCAAATCTGCGACCCGGTTGGAGAACTTCTTACCAACGCCAGAGGCATCATCTAGCTTCCAATCAAAGCCGATGGCGTCCAAAGATGATATGCGTTCTTTAGTCAGCTTCATAACTCCAGATTCCCCCATATGTTTACGTGCATGTCTAATGTTGATGCAAAAATAAGCGAGACTTTTGTCATCCTTGATTCTCACGTTAACGTGACCGTGCTTCTCTTGGTATGCCTTCAAATCTGCGACCTGGTCGGAGAACTTCTTACCAACGCCAGAAACATTATCTAGCTTCCAATCAAAGCCAATGGCGTCCAAAGATGATATGCGTTCGTTAGTCAGCTTCACGCCATATTCCCCCATATGTTTACGTGCATGTCTAATGTTGCTGCAAAAATAATAAAGGCTTTTGTCATCCTTGATTCTCACGTTAATGTGACCGTGCTTCTCTTGGTATGCCTTCAAATCTGCGACCCGGTTGGAGAACTTGGTTGTTATTTTTTCTTGCTTCTTCCCATTACCAACGCAAGAAGCATCATCTAGCTTCCAATCAAAGCCGATGGAGTCCAAAGATGATATGCGTTCATTAGTCAGCTTCATCACGCCAGATTCCCCCATATGTTTACGTGCCTGTCTAATGTTCTTGCAAAAATTATAAAGGCTTTTGTCATCCTTGATTCTCACGTTAACGTGACCGTGCTTCTCCTTGTATGCCTTCAAACCTGCGACCCGGTCAGAGAACTTCTTACAAACGCCAGAATCATCATCTAGCTTCCAATCAAAGCCAATGGCATCCAAAGATGATATGCGTTCGTTTGTCAGCTTCATGCCAGATTCCGCCATATGTTTACGTGCCCATCGAATGTTGTTGCAAAAATAAGCGAGACTTTTGTCATCCTTGATTCTCACGTTGGTGTGGCCGTACTTCTCCTTGTATGCCTTCAAATCTGCGACCCGGTTGGAGAACTTCTTACCAACGCCAGAGGCATCATCTAGCTTCCAATCAAAGCCGATGGCGTCCAAAGATGATATGCGTTCTTTAGTCAGCTTCATAACTCCAGATTCCCCCATATGTTTACGTGCATGTCTAATGTTGATGCAAAAATAAGCGAGGCTTTTGTCATCCTTGATTCTCACGTTGAGGTTACCGTGCTTCTCCTGGTATGCCTTCAAATCTGTGACCCGGTCAGAGAAATGGTCGCAGATTTTTTTTGTCATTCTTTCCTCCGCTACTGCTTTGCGTTTCTTCCCACTGTTGACACCCGAATGCTTCTCACAAGATGAGTGTGGCGCCTCTATGCGCTGCTCGGTTCGAAGTCGCCCATCATCAGATGATGCATAAATGGCGAGGCTCTTCTGTTTGTCGGTGCAACTCAAATGCTGATTCGGTCGTTTGGTGCTACCCATTGGATCCCATTGCAGTAGCTGCAACCCATTTTTTCTCAAAAATGTACGTGAAACAAAGTGTACGGTGGGCATGATTGTTACTCCTTCTTAGTCGAAATGGTGTGCTAATCTCTACTCTGTCTGTGTTCCATCTTTTTGTGAGCATCTCTGTTACTAATAAATCTTTCATCTTCGTTCCCATGATCGCTTCTTTCAACTTCTTCAAAACGAAATGAGAAGACTGATTATG
>JALLBF010001876.1:0-11862 GCA_036939945.1 Thalassiosira sp. AJA248-18
AGGTGGCATCTCCGCTGCGGCTGTAGCGCCTTCTGTGTCCACGGTCGTAGGTGACATGATCTTATATAGTATGCCCTTGGTCGTCCATAATTACACTATGATATTTCACTCATGATAATATGCCATTGTCATTGGTTATTGTTGTTGTGAGTTGTGAAAAGGATGCGAGGGCGGTTCGGCGATCCCCGCTTCTAGATATCTCTATCTACACAACATATCGTACCTCTAGATACCTACCATAATACCGCCTACCATAGCCTACCATACACCATATACCTCATTCATTTTTTGTACCTCCCTCTGCATACATAGCTACATAGCCATTCAAAGGCCAGCAACCAGCAACCCGTTGCCATTTCGATAATTGCCATTCAAAGAAAGATTAAGCAAGATGGCGGAAGCATCGGAAAAGACACAAGAGGCGCCGATGCCAGTGGCAGTGGCAGAGGCAAGCGAGGAGTCCAAAGAGGACGAGTTTGTCGACGATCCCGAAAGTCAACCTGCTGAAGATCGCACCGATCACTTGACAGAGAACAACGATGGCGTAGAAAAGACGGCAGCCGAACTTCTAGAAGAGGACATTCCATGGATCGACCGCTACAAACAGGTCATCGTGACGTATGCACCCCTTGGCTTTGTAGCATTTGGCGGGCCGCAGGCACATGTTGCAATCCTACGGGATCATCTCGTGGTGCAGAGAAACTGGTTGGACGAGGAACAGTTCACCGGTGAGTACCTACACCTGGGAATGTTATTTGTTGCAGGTTTGGAGTTAATTCTGATCCTTCACATCAATACTCGTCATTCCAAGAGCTTTTTGCCATCGGGCAAGGTCTACCAGGACCCACTTCTACTCAGCTGGTCGTGAGTACGGCGTTGGCGCGTGCGGGCCCGATCGGGGGGCTGACGGCATTCTTTTTGTGGAATTTGCCAGGACTGATTGTGCTCATTACTTGCGGTGTACTAATTGCTACGTTTGTGGACCCGAACAATCCTCCATGGTACTTGGTTGGTCTCCCTCCTGCTGCAATTAGTTTGGTGTTCAAGGCATTCTACGGCTTTGGGAAGAAGCTTGATAAGCTGGGTATTATTTTATGTCTGATTTCTGCCCTGGTAGCAGTTCTAATTAATGGAGATGAAAAGATCACTCCGACGTCGTCCCAGTTTGTCTTCCCCTCAATGCTGGTGCTTGGTGGCCTTGTGGCCTACATTGATTCTAAGAGGGCAAATCCATACGGCACATACAAAAGTGCAAGCAAAGGATGGGATGCGGAATCTGATCTCACGATGAAACGCATTGGTAAGTAGTACGCAAAAGCAGTCCATTCGAACACATTACCATGCAATGCATCAACGAGCTTATTTGCATTTCATATGCCCATCAATGTTCCTCTCCTAGGTATTCCACTTTGGGTGGGTGGACTTATCTTCGTCGTCTGGGCAGTTGTTCTCAGTACCACTGTCTCGTTTGTGCGCAGGGCAAAGGCAAATGGTGAAACTGTGAACGTGTATCTTGAAATATTTGAGGTCATGTATCGTATTGGATCTCTCATATTTGGTGGCGGACAGGTAGTTCTGCCGATGCTTCAGACCGAAGTTGTTCCAGATTGGATGACAAAGGAGTGAGTAAATGTTCGCCATTTATTTTCATTTTCGCCTTGGCATTGTAAGACTAACCACATCTTCCCACGCCACTTCAATCTCAAATAGTCAATTCCTTCAAGGACTGGGGTTAGCTCAATCCATGCCTGGTCCTCTTTTCAACTTTTCTGCCTACTTGGGTGCTGTCTATAAAGGTATCGCTGGTGGATTGGTCGCATATCTTGGTCTGTTCGGTCCTGGTGTTATTTTGATCTTTGGTATGGTGCCATTCTGGGCTCGATTACGACACGTTAAATGGTTCAAGTCGGCTTTGAATGGTGTGAATGCCACAGCAATTGGTCTTGTTGGTGCTGCTTGTGTCATCCTATGGGAAGGCGCTGTTGCCACGGCAGCAGATGCAATGGTGTTTGTTCTAGCTGGGGTTCTTGCAATGGTGTATGGTATTGGTGCTCCCTATGTGGTCCTTGCTGGTGGGATTTTTGGAGCTATTCTCCACAAGGATGTCCTCAGTCTTGGGCAAGTTGAATGGTGTGAGCTTACTCAAGGCGGCAATTTGTAGAAAGGCAGAATTTTCTCGAACTTTTGTGTGACTTCGTGTTCAATCTTTTGTGTCTACCTGTTCTACCTGCTATCTGTATGTATTAAATTTGAATGGCAGAATTGCTGCTGCTTTCATTAGATCTAGATGCATAGATATTCAATGTACACTATCTACCCTTGCTACACTTACTTGACTCATGGTTGTTGATGGGTACAGCAACAGCATCATTGCATGCATAAATAATAACTAACACGACCGACAGAGAGTACAATAGCGAATAGAGGCGATTGTTGGTATCTTGGATGTTTTATCCAAGGTTGCAGCAAGGTTGGTATGATGTAATCTTTTTGGCGGGAACCACGATATGGCCGCAACCCGCAACCCGCAAGACCCAACAACGAAAGAAACAAAGAAGGCGGCATTGGTCGGCGTCGGCAATGTTGCTGCTTTGGCCTATTGCCCTATTACCAGCTACCAGAGGTCCTAGTATTGCACCATCGAATTGCCCGCTCCTCCCCTCTCTTTCCTTTGCCCCTCCGCATCCGATCATGGCCGACTGGGTCGAAGTAGTTCCCACTCATCGCGGCCGAACCTCGAGAAAGCGCGGCCATTCGGGCGACGATGATGGCGGAGATGCCGTGGTTTATTCATCTCCATCCAGGCAGATACCCTCGCGAGATTTTCGCCCGTTCGTCCTCATACTAGTGGGAATTCCGGGATCTGGAAAGAGTGTCTTTGCGTCTCGGCTGGAAACGTCGATGCCGGCCAAGTTTGTACGCGTAAATCAAGATTCGCTGAAGACTCGTAAAAAATGCGAGTCTGCGGCCCGCAAAGCCTTGGCCGAGGGGAAGGTCGCCGTCATTGACCGGTGCAACTTCAACTTTGACCAACGAAAGACGTGGGTTGATCTTGCAAACAATGCTAACGTACACTGCGAATGCATTGTTTTTGATTACCAAAATGCAGTGTGTATCACGAGGTGCCAGCAGCGCAGGGGGCATGAGACAGTCCATCCAAGCAAGGCAGCTGGGGTAGTGTCACTTGTGGCTAAACAATTCCGTCCTCCTATTCCGCGTCAGAGAAATGGCGGAGAAGTCCAATGCTCGGGGGGAGAACAATTTCGGCGTCTTGAGCGCGTTACCTCCTTTATTATGGCGGATGATCTCGCTGAGAGGTATTTGGAATAAAGGTACAATGCATATTCAATGACCTCTCAGAGACCAAGCTGCGGATAGTCTGAGTAGATATGGTCCGGATCGATTGGAACTGATGCTAAAATTTGAATACATCACCTACGATGGGAAGCTGAGTTGAAGTGGGCCGTCCTTGACCTCGTCGCTGATGTCTGCGCCCAGCAGCACCATTGAAACAGTTCTGGAATACATAGATATCAGCGCCTGCCGCTCTCTACTGACGCCAGTAACTACCTTCCTCAGTTTTGATTCTAAATAATGATTTGCAATTCTCTGACATCTCACTAGATAACTTGTAATGATAGATGAAAGCTGTCTAGCCCTTTCGTTGCAATGCTCGCCAGTTGTTTGGCGAAGTCTACAGAGATGTCTTATGCCTGGTCTTCTGTCGTCGAAGAGTTGCATACTGCCGGCAGCGTGAGGAGAGGGGGATTTGATGATGATGCTGCTGCTGATATTGCTACTGATGATACTCGAGTTGCATTGATTCGTTTATGTTGGCTTGTTTTCTCCATACACAGTGCCACATCTCGAGGTCGTTTCATTCTTGCTTATCGAGACGCTAATCGAATCTATCTTCTCGGAGCCCTCTTCCGCCTAACTCAATAATTATCCTCTTGCTTGGAGATCTATTGTCTGTTAGAGTCGTCGGCGAAGGATGGTGTATTCGTGAGTCGTGTCATAGCTGGGATGGTGGCAGAGACAACGCACTCATGCTTTGCACTGCGTACATGCGAAGCAAACTAGGTAATTCATTCAAGTAGCATATAGCTTCCTATTATTCTATTACGTTTAACTCTTCGGCTTTAGAAGCACCATTGCTGCAATTGCAACAGCTGCTACGAACCCTGCCCCGCCAGCCAGCAGCACTGTATTATTGTTCAAAGAACTGCTAGAAGTTTTCATGGACAATTTGACATTCTTATTGCCAGCTTGGACAGATGATCTGACAGCTTCTTCAACACATTCATCGCTCGTGAT
This sequence comes from Thalassiosira sp. AJA248-18, assembly GCA_036939945.1. NCBI lineage: Eukaryota > Bacillariophyta > Thalassiosirophyceae > Thalassiosirales > Thalassiosiraceae > Thalassiosira > Thalassiosira sp. AJA248-18. Next base: position 4,318 of record JALLBF010001876.1, read on the forward strand.
GAGAATCTCGTCACCCTCATCATCAAAATACTTGAAAACTGTGGCTGATGGATTGAGGTTAGGGATTTTACCTTCCATAGCTTCGACTATAGAATCTACAGTCTTCCCTGCACGAATCACGTGGGTTTGGCCAGCGCTATCAACAATCTTGTAAGCAACAAGATCATACAATGACTTTGGTCGAACGGGCTTGGGAGATACAGCTGCTTGGAGATTCAGTGTCAAGCTCTCACCGATGGAATCTTGGTCACCCGATAAACCATTGCCCACGTCAACATGAAGAGGGATATTGTTTGGGTGTGATGTGACCATTACAGGTGGTCTCTTCTGGCTTGTATCTTCAGCGGAATAAACAGATGATACATCGTCTTGATCAAGTGCGGTGTCAAAGAGTGATTTCCATCCCTCTGCGCCACCCGAAGCATAGACACAGTCCATCACATCAACAAGGCCTACCACTCGGCCGTTATCCTCGCAAACAGGCAGCGTAAGGAATTTGTTGTCATGCATGATTTGTAGAGCCTCCAACACAGTTGTCTCGGGAGATACTGACTCTGGATTCGGAGTCATCACATCAGATACAGAAGTACTGTCCAACGGCAATTCCTTCGCCACCGCGCGAGTCATCATGTCTTTAAAGCCAAATATTCCGACCAGCTCATTATTATCCACAATTAAAGCAGCCTTTCTTGCTTCTGCCATCATTAGCCCAACTGTTTGTAGAGTTGAACTGGGGCTTACAATAGTTGATGGTTTTCCTGCCAACACGGATCTCAGAGTAGGAGACGATTTTCCGCCGAGTGCTTGGGCCAACAGAGGTCCCAAAAGCGCCTGCAATGCAACTGCTTGATTGCCACCCCCTGCATTCTGTAAACTTACAGCTTGCATCATAGCGTCTTCTGCAGCAGAGCCACTCTTGTTTTGAGCCCTCTCCAGCTTCGAAATTGCATCGTTTAAGCACTTGGCGATGTCCAGACATCCAACAACACCCCCATTTTCATCAGTGACTGGGAGATGACGGAAACGATTCTCCACCATGGTGACCAGTGCCTCCATGGCTGAGTCCGACATAGAAACACAGGTTGGTTTTGCAGTCATTACGCCAGATAAATTTGTTGACCCAGGCGACAACTGTTTAGCAACAACGCGACGTGTAATGTCTGTGTCAGTGATGATTCCAGCAAGGCCTCCATTGGCATTAACTATCAAGGCAGCGTCGCCTCTCTTGCTAGCAAGCGTTTGTGTGACAGAGAGAACGCTCTGCGAGATATCAATCAAAATGGGCTTCTTCGGACGAAGCTTGGACACTGGCCTTTCGTCTTTCTTCTGCTTCACCGACTTGACAGAGGCATTATTGACAGAACGATTGACGCTTCCATTGTGGTGGCTGTGGCTACCAACAGACGCCGTGTCATCGCATTCCATTGCACTTGCAAAGATAGTTTTCCAACCTTCAGCGCCTCCTGACGCGTAGACACAGTCCATCACGTCAACTATTCCTACAACACTTCCGTTGGCTTCGCAGACAGGTAGAGTCAGGAATTTGTTATCATGCATGATTTGAAGCGCTTCCAACACAGTGGTATCTGGTGACACTGACTCCGGGTTCGGAGTCATCACAGTTGACACTGCTGTGAGGTTCAAAGGTAATTCCTTTGCGACAGCGCGACTCATCATGTCTTTAAAGCCAAAAATACCAACCAACTGACCCTGATCAACCACCAACGCTGCCTTTCTAGCCTCTGCCATCTTGTTGCCTGTCTCTTGAATTGAAGTGGTCGGTGAAACAATAGTTGATGGCTTGCCAGCCAAGACGGTACGTAGTGTTGGAGAAGATTTACCACTGAATGCTTGAGACAACAAAGGTCCGAGTAGTTGTTGCAATGCAGCTGCTTGGGCGCCACCGGCTCCCCCGAGGCTCGCCTTCAAGGCTTCTTCAGCTGCATTGTTCCCTTTCTCCTGACTGCCTTCAAGCTTAGAGATTGCATCATTCAGACACTTGGCAATGTCTAGAACACCAACCACTGCTCCATTGTCATCTGTGACTGGCAAATGGCGGAACCGATTTTCAACCATGGTCACTAATGCTTCAGTCGCTGAATCTGACATGGCTACGCATGATGGATTGGGTGTCATGACATCTGCAACACAAGTGGTGGACGCAGGAAGTTGTTTTGCGACTACACGACGCGTGACGTCAGTGTCGGTGATGATACCAGCTAGACCTCCATTCTGACCAGTAATGATGGCGGCATCACCACGCTTGCTCGCTAACAGTTGAGCAACTGCCAACACACTGCTAGTCGAGTTAGAAATCATGGGTGCTTTGGGGCGAAGCTTGGAGACGGGCCTGCTGCCTTTGGATGCCGTCGATGGATTTTTTGTTACTTTGACTGCGCTGGGGGCAGTTACGGAATTGGTATTGGTTCTATCATGTAACGGCGCTTTGAATGGCGTCTGCACAACAGCAGGTGCTATGGGGCTAGTTGCAGTCGTATTAGTTTCCTCCAGTTCCAACTTCTTCTCGAGTTCTTCCACCACCTCATGAAGACTTTCAGCTTGCCCGAAGTCTTTCCTTTCAATTGCTGCTTCCATTTCAGCCTTTGCTTTCGTCATCTCATTTTTGAGCTCCTCTGCTGTTGGAAGCGTAGGTTTCAACTCTTCCAATTGGTCGAGAGATTTTTGATGCTGAGATGCCTCTTTGAACTTCTTTGAGTTGATTGCATCTTGGACAAGGAACTTGAACCGGTTGATCTCTTCCTGGAGCTTGTAGCGACTGTCGAAGGTGACTGTCTCCCCCTTTTCATTGGTGAACTGAGGGGAAGAATTTTCTGAAGCTGTCGACTCAGTTTTCGAAGCCATCTTCACTCTTTCCTCTTCTAATTTTGCCTCCAGCTTATCAATATCTTTGTGAATGGAGTCTGCCCTCTGGAAGTTCTTCTTCTTTATTGCTTCGTCCATCTCTGCTTTCATCCCATTCAGATCGGCCTCAATCTCCTCCAATGAGGGCAGTGTTGGCCGAAGACTTTCAAGTTCTTCAAGGTCTGCTTGAAAGTTTGTGGCTTTACTAAAGTCTTTGTTTGCAATAGCATCATCAATATTCTTTGTTACTTCCATGATGGCAACCTCCAAGTCTGCTCGTGATTGAAACCTGCTATCAGTATTATCTTGCTCTATAGATTCGCCACCGTCAACATCCACTCCTTCAGACCGGAGAACGTCCTCAAGCCTTTCGTTGGCTTTATCGAGAGCAGCCTGAGCTGATGCTGCCCCTGTAAAGTCCCGACGTGCCGCTGCGTCAGCAACATCTTTTTCTGCGAGACGAACGGCCTCTTTTAGCTCGTCAATAGTTGGCAAATCAGCCCGCTTCTGGATTAGCGCTTCCAATTTTTCTTGAAGTGGTGCGCATTCTGTGAAGGCTTTCCTTGCAACAGCATCATCAACTAGTGTCTGTATCTCCGCAATCCTCGACTCTAATACAGAGCGTGTCACAGGGCGTTTAGATTCCAATGATTCTTTGAGAGGAACCCTGTGTTGTGTCAAAAATTGTTCGGTGAACATGAACCTTAAGTCAGCTTATTCAAAGTGAGCAGAACAAATTATAGTGAAAAGGCTTACAATTTTTTTTCAATATCCGCTGCTGTTTTGAAGTCTTTTGAATTCACCGCATTTTCCATCCGTGCAACCTCTTGCTTGCAGAGAATATCCAACTCTTTGAACGACATGTCAAAATAAGGGTCACGTAATACCCGCATCCGTTCCCGAGCCACTAACCGGCGGCACAAGCATTGAAGTCGAACAACCGAAAGCAAAGTTGTTTTGTATGATTTTCGAGCTCTGCGCATACGGTATGCCGAAGAAATCTTATTGGTGGCCGCGATCTTGCGGTGCTTGCGAATCAAAATGAGGCGCAATCTTCCCCAGGCTGTCAATAACTTGCTAGCTCTCTCACGAGCAATCTTGCGCCCAAATTTCCCAACGACTCGAGCAGCAGCACGCACTCTTAGATGAGCCAATGTTTCAAGTTTGCTGGCCAAATCCCTCTTGAGAAAGATCTTGGTATGACCGATCTGCCACTCTGCATCGGTCAACTTAAGTCTCTTCGATAAAACTTTCACCAAGTGGCTTATGCCATCGCCCTTTTTCGCTTCCTCGGTCGAAAGAAGAAGGTGGAATCTTCTGTGGAAGCTTTCGTGTTCTTCCCGAAGAGCATATCCCTCTCGACGTATCCTGATCGTTTCCATCATTCCCGAATAACGAAGCTGTCGCAATACTTCCCCAGAGTCAAATACACTGTATGCCTTATTTGTGTTGGGTTTGATGCAGCGGACGTAGTGTGGCTGGGTACATTCCAAATCCATTACCAGCATCTGCAACGACGTCCTGAATTGAGACGCAACGCTCACTCCTCGGATGGCAGAGCGACGTGCGGGTGTGCTGGTGGGATCAGCTGCTGGTGACGCCGTGCCTGTAGCACTAAATATTCCATTGGTCAATGAATTAGATGACGTCGATCCTAAGTCTTTCAATTCATTACTCAAGGTCTCCACATTTTTCTCCACAAATCCATTGACAGTGTAGCGAACTTCGCCAGCATAATGCACCACGATAAAGTCCCTATCCTTGCCGAATTTGGGAGTGATGAAATTTTGATGCCGCACTGCCTCCTTGACAGGACTCTTGTCCTTCTTCTTCTTCTTTTTCTTGTTGTTCGTGGACGTGGACGCGGACATGCCGCCATTCCCGTTCGACTTACCACCACCAAACTTTTGGTGGAGTTGGGCGAGGAAGTTAATATCGCGTTCGGCTGCCGTTCCCATGCCACCGCAGTCGTCCAGTGTACTCAAGATTCCGACGTTGCCGCCACCGCCTTCGATCAATTCAAGACATGGTCGATTGTCATTGAAGGTAATGTACGTCCAGTCCACTCCTTCGGATGAGTATAGGCTCTGCTCCACTTCAAACAAATGCCTATTGAAATGTCTCTGCAACTTCTCGTTGGCATAATTGATGAGTAGCTGCCAGATCCATCGTTATACAGCGATCAAAATTTTAGTCCTTGTAGCCAGCAGTGCAAAGAAATAGACACGTAGATATATCTTACCTGCTCAAATCCATTGTTGTCAAAGTTCTCAAACCCATAAATATCGAGAACGCCGATAAAGCCCGAGGGTACCGGGGGCTTGTACGGACTGCGAACAGGAGAAAACATTGCTGGATCTCCACCAGCCGCAGCACCGGACGGTGCCGATGGGAGCGCATTCTCCGAGGCCAGCGTTGCATTAATTTTGTTCACGAGCCATACAAACAGGCTGGAGTACACGAGCTTGGCGAACGCATCTCGTTTATCCGACGCCTGTGCCATATCTTGTGGTTTATGAATAGTTTTACCCCCCACGCTCAATAGCTTTGTCAACATTGCCTCGGACACCTTCGTCTCATCCAATCCAAGCAACGAGCACGCCCACTTGAGACTCTCCGCACTCGATTCCGTCATCTGCGCCTTCTCCCCACCAGAATGATTATCTTCTCCCTTGGTCACCTCAAAGTCGATATTACCAATATGCAACACAGCCGCAATAATACCCAGCACATCATTTTTCTCGCTTTCCACCAAGCCAATCTGATCGAGACACGCCATCGTCTCCACGAACGCGCTGGCATCCCTACGACTCTTGAGCGTGGCGCGATTGCCAAGGTATCGAAATGCAGCGATGCCATCTTGCAATTGGAATTTTTGTAATGTGGCATCGTCGGCGCCCGAGAATATTTGGTAGAAAATGTGGTAGTTGCGTTCACCCTCGATTTGAGTGGTGATGCGAGTCTTTTCCAACAGGTAGTTGGAGATACTCGCTCCGATGATGGATCCGGAGGTTTCGGTGTTGAAGGAAATTTTGATGAATTTGCCAAAACGAGAGGAATTGTCATTCTTGAGTGTACGGGCATTACCAAAACTTTCGAGGAGGGGATTGGACGATAGGACACGGTCTTCGAGGGATGTTGTTGTTGTTGTTTTTGATTCGTCACCACCCGTTTTTTCGTCAGAAGAAGTTTTGGCCTTCTCCTTGTCCTTAGTAACACGTGCCAAATACTGCATAATTTTCTTAGTCGCCTCAGTCTTCCCCGCACCACTCTCCCCACTAATAATGACACTCTGGTTCCTAACCACGTGATTCCGACGCTTCTGCTCGTGATCCTTTTCCATCATGACCAATGCATCCTCTTCCTCCATGTGGGGTTCAACCTCCTGCGACATGACAGATGTTAGCAGCGAGTTGTACGCGCGATCGGCCACCTGAAACAAATGACAGGGCAACGCATCGGGCATATTCAGATTGGTTGTTGTAGCCACTCCAGAGGAGGTTGAATTGCGATAGAGCAGCATCCGTTCCTCAGAATACAAATCCTCCCCATCCTTCAACGTAATACTTTTGTACGGATTGACCGACATGAGAATCGGCCCGGCACTGGTGTAAATCTCATCCCGATTATAACGGACGCGTAAAGCATGGAGCAAACTCGCCTCGGTAACGTTGGGCAGATGCAATACATCCGGTATGCCCGCGTAATCTTCGGGAGCGGTGAGGGGGGTGAGTTTATTCCGATCGCGGATTTTGTGAAGCTGCCCATCGGAGGTTTTGACCAATGCTGGGATTTCCCCCGTGGTTTTGTCGTCGTCGTCATCCGTTTCAATGTCCTTTACGACGGTGCATGGCATGAAAAGATGACGGGACGAGAAGAGGAGTGAATCGTCGACTTCGCCCGTGTTTCCGCGCTTGATGGCGCTCGCTGGTGTTCGGGACGACGAGGAAGATTTGGCTGGTGTATCGAACGAGTCGCCATCGGGTGGGAGGACGATGGTGGGATCGAAGAAGTATTCTACCTTGGCCTTTCCCGTGACCTGTATGTTTCACAATATAGTAACAATTATTGTATAACAGAAAAGACAAACATTGAGAAAAAGTCTTTTATATCCAACGAACATGATGTTCGATGTACAGCCAATGGAAAATGGAGGAACTAAATCATAGGGTCTCACCAAGTCGACTGTACGCGCATGTGAGCCGCTATTGCTCCCCCTGGCTGGGGTTTTGGGCGCCATTGTCGAGAGTGTTCAGTCGAACCGCTCGTTAGTTGTGAAGCTGTCGTCCTGGCTGGGTGGTTGAAGTGAATAGTAAAAGCAGCGCAGAGAGGATGGAGAAGAATGAAGCCAACGGCCAACTCTCTTCTTGCTACAACATAACGAACGGCGGGCGCAGTTATGTCGGTACCTAGATACCACAATCTCCATAAACGGTGGAATTCAGTACTTACTCGGGTGTCACTTCTTGGCGATGACAGACGGCGGCGAGAAACCATCAATAATGGATTCATAATAGATACCCACCTCTACTCTCTCTCTCTAGAGAGAGACAGGTATGGAAGTTTTGGCGCCAAAACCCAAAACATGGGGTTTTGGTGGGGTGCTGGTGGTTGAGTTGTAGAGAGGGAAAAAGAGAGGAAAAAAGGGAAAAAGAGGGAAAAAGGAGGAAAAAAAGAGGGAAA
>JALLBF010001894.1:0-10013 GCA_036939945.1 Thalassiosira sp. AJA248-18
TGCCATGGAATAGTTAGGCCATCTACTCTCACCCCATCCAGGATCACGCAAAGAACGCTTGGAGAAGAAGAACCTTCAATATAGCCAATGACTAATGTAGATGCTGAATTGGAACTGAAACAGCCTTGGGCGTAGCGATGGTGCTTGGCTTTCAGAAACCCAGTGAAGGTATGGGGTGGAGGCAACAGTTTTAGTGGAACCAGAAATGGCAACACATGATGTGATAGATATTATCAGAAGTCTCTGTCCGGAGAAATAATTCGTTTAGTGCATTCAATTAGACACTTTAATACAACATCACTTAGCAGAGGAGTATGGGTGTTCAAACCAAGGTTGGTCTATCTCTTACAAAAAGACATACAAGCAAAAGATTGCCGCACTGCTCAAACTGCCAATCCATTGGAATGATGCTGGAAGATATCATACAACTTCGTCCCAGTACTATCAATAGAACTGGTTATGAGCTGCAATGCCTTCTTCCCGACCTTACTATCAGGGACATCTAACATCAGCCTCTTCTCAAAGCGTTTTAAGGACACGCCGCCGCCATACCGAGTTCCGGTGAAGCATGGATAATTGCTCTTGTACATCATGATTTCCACAAGGCCAAGGGCAGTGAGCGAGTTGCTCCGTGCTGCCTTGAAGCCATCCACGAACAACTTTTGAAATTCTTTGAAACATTCCGACGATGTCCCGCCCATGACTTCGATGTAGTCTTTGGTTAGTTTGAAGGGTGCACGTTCAAAGCTCCATTCATGCCCAGGAGCCATGCCAAATGCAAATCCAAAGTCAATATGGATCACATGACCTCGAGTGTCGATCATGATGTTGCCATTGTGGCGGTCCTTCAGCCCAAGAAGATACGACACTAATGAATATCCAGCCAGGCTTCGAGTAAAGTTCCGCTGCGCTGCCAAGAAGGATTTGGATGTCGGAGATCCATACGCCTGTTCAAAGTAGGCCCTCATTCCTCCAGCTGCAGGATACTTTTCAGATTTCTTCAAGCCATCGATCGATGTAGCGTCCGTAAGTACCTCGATAAGTCCTGTACTTTTTGAAGTACTGAGAATGCGATAAGTCTTCAACCAAATTGGTATATTGGACTTGGCAAATACAGATTCAAAGTAATGAATCATTTGCATCACAAACACCTCCTGACGCAAATCATCGTTCGATTTGGCCATGAACGAGACAATTTCGTAAATGGACGTATCCTCCTCTTCATTATTGGCACTCTTGGCAGTGCGGAGCATGCGTGCAGTCTTCTCGGCCCAGGACTCTCCTCCACTGACCACATCCTTGGCACGATCTAGACTTGCTTTGTCGATTCCATCAGCCTGCTGAAATACAACCACCTGATCCCCTAGGATGATGCTTCCCCCGCCGACTGATACAACAGACAGACCATCAAGTGATACGCTATCGCCCACTGAAGAATCGTCATCATTAGTATTTGGATGCTCAAGGATGGGATTCTCGATAATTGTCTTTTCAATAATGGGCGTAGTATTCATCTGCGTCGTGCTGGCATTGCGATCCAAATACGACATTTTCCGTCGACTCTCGAAGCGATTAATTTGCATTGCCAGCTTCAAGGGGAGCTTCACGACATTCTCTTCCATGAACTTACGCAGCTGCTCATTGCCCTTTTTAGTGTTCATGCTACCCAGAAAGGACTTTGTTGATTTTGAATCCTCCGTCCAGACGGTTCCTCTTCCGCTGTCAGTCGGATCCTCCATTGCCAGCGAGCCGATGCCGTCATCGTCCTCTTTTTCTTCTTCTTTTTCTTCCTCCTTTACCTCTTCCTTCGCCTCGTCGTCTTCCTTTGATGAATCTGCATGAACCTCCTGATGTCCTTCATGCTCCGCATCCTCACCAATGGCCTTAAGCCTCCCCACAGGATCGGTATCCGGAACTTGAAATTGCATGTGCAAATATTCCGCAACGTCCAAATTAGGATTCTTCGGCCCGAGCGTCGTTCCAATCTTCTCGCCACGTTTCGCCACAAAGTAATAAATCATGGGACAACGCTCATTCGTATTGAAGACGCGGGTATCATTCGCAATGACCGAGTCAACGCGTCGCCAAACATCAGTACTCTTACACAGTGGCACATAGGCACAGGGGGGCAATTTCACCGCTGACGCCAGTCCCGGCGCCAACGCCTTGCGTTCCTTGGGCTCATGGAAACGCAACACCTCCGCGACATCACATACACTCGCCACAAAGTCACGTTCGTTCTTGAAGAATTCATACCGCGCCTCCTGACTTGGTGTCAACTTGTACACACTCGTGCCCCCCTTAACTGGGGATCCCTTGTCTTCCTTCTTCTCCTCACCGCCATTATTGTCGACTTCATCATCGGATATAATGTGTGGAATCAATGCATTCGCCTCACTCTCCCCCCGAAGCAGTTTCATCCACAATTGCATCTCATTCTCGTTTTTGGCGCGCATGACAAATTCAAAATGATGATTCTGTGCCTCAAACATGTAGGGGTACTTTCCCTTTTCCTTTTGCTGCACGATGGCACCCTCGAGGGGCATGGCACGGACTAATCGTCCGCCGATGGAGGGTCGGTGGTTGTAGCAGTATAACATACGTTCTTCGATTTCAAAGTATCGAGTTTTCCACGCTTTGCGTTTGTAGCATGCCGTGCGGAAACGACGTTTGTAGAGAAGGTATCCTCCGTATTTGCTGATTTGTTTCCCAGTCTTGTTGTCCGTCGAGGATGATACCACGGTCGTCATCGAGGACTCGGCATCAGCGGCCGCAGCCTTGGTGGGAGTTTTCAGCGCCGGGAGCTTGACATCCTTGACGCGTTGGAGGACCATTTTACGAAAGTTGGCGCCGTGGGTGGTAATTTGTTGCGCATTGTTCAATCGATCCTCGAGCTTCATTTGGTCGTATTCCGCCCGACTGATGTCCCCATTTTCGAACATTTTTTGCAGCTCAATACTCCTCGGTGAGCCATACACGACACATCGTTCGATATTTGAATGTAGAGTAATACACCGATGATAAAACAGTTGGTTATACCCCGGGTTAGGCCGCCCCTCAACAGTTTCGGGTTGATAATCTTCAATGGCACCCTGCAATATCCAAGTTAGCTGCAATGCAAAGTGTTGGGATTGTTGGGCAATGACGAGTGCGAAACGTTCAAGGATGGCCTCGTCCCAATCCGCCTCGAGATGGATGATCATGTGGGCTATTTGGGGAAGGTAGAATTCAATTCCGTCAAAGACTTGACGGGAGCCAGAGAACTTTTTTTGTGAATGGAAAGAGTGAGCAGTGATGTGAGATAATGAGACTTGTGCACGATGAGACCAGGCTGGCCTGCCTAGAAATGGTGAAGTCATTTAACCCCCCCCCCTCGTGAACAGACCAACTGTATTCTTTTGTATAATAATCCCACAAAGGCATACCAAGCAATTTGACCGCACAAACAATTCAATCACGGGTCCCCGTTGGACCATGGACCACATGTACATAGAAACAAATCCACGCATATCTTCAGACCGAAGCCAATATAAATTTCATGACAACATACAAAAAAAGCTAAGCATATACCAGATTTTTTCCCAAGGTTAGGCCATTCTAATATCCATTCTTGAAAAAAATAATGGCAATCCAAGAACACAATGCCAAAGCATCGCGATCAAACAATATTGTCTACAGCAAAAAATACAGCGCAGCTCTCTCTCTCTCTCTCACCTTGGCCACAAACTGCGCCATAAAATGCACCACCGCCGGATCATCCCTAAATTGCCAAATTAACATGGCCACCTTCTCCATCGGCACCCTCCCCTTATTATCCCTCCCAAACACATCGTGGACTAATTGATTTTTGAACTCTTGCTTATTTTTGAGGGAGGTCATTGGTTGTGATGATGATGTGGGCCGCGACGATGATGGTTGTTTGGTTTGAGTGTTGGTGGAAGCAGAAGCAGGACGAGGGGTGGTGCTGCTACCGCCGGCCTTTTTGGGTGTGGTATTGCTAGCCTTGGGGGTGGGGACATCTTTTCTGGGGGTTGATGGGACGCCGCCATCGGATGGTGATGATGATGTGTCGATGGAGGTTGGCATTGTGTGTTTTTTGTTGGCGTTGTGAGAGATGAGTAGAAGGAAGTAGATCAACCAAGGGTGTCCTGATAGCCTGCTGTGTTGTGGCTCTGTGCAATTGAAATTGCTAAGAATTCAAGCGATGTTTCAAAGGCCAACAAAGGCGCCGTCGTCGTATTGTATTGCAATTGTAATGTAAACCCTCGAGAAAATGTTGGCCGTCCTGAATGCGATGGTTTGGTGCTTGCGCTTACTAAAATTGCTTGTTGACTGGGCGCTTGCTTTTAGGAATCTATCGGACTACCATCATCTATTCGGTCAATCAGTCATTGGCATGGTTGCTCCATAAGCTAAGAGTTGCATTGCATGCCGTTGAGATTCGTTGTTGCATTTTTTTTTCGAGATGGCATCGGGCATCGGCGAATCGGCGGCGGCGGGCGGGCCAAATTAGGCGGGCGAAAGATAGGGTATCTCTAGATAGTATTACCATAGGTAGGTAGGTACGAACGATACACCATGCCATGAGAAGATGCCATATCTACCTATGTACCTATCGTACGCTGGCTGCGCGCGCTGGTGGTACATAGATACATAGGTAGATCTAAAAGCTACCTCTAGGTCTCTGAGGTACACCTCACATTTTACATTTTACTTTGGTATTCAAACTCGATGCATGCTGTACAATGCATTTGCCGAGGGTTTTTCATTAAAGTGGAGGCTTGCATCTCAAACGCCAATGCTCACAGCCACTGGACTGGGTTCCTACTTTTTCTAAGAATTGGATATCTAGGTACCAAAAGTACTTCCTCCTATGTGAAATGGTGTCATAGAGGGTTGATGTATTTATCAAAGCTTGGTTGTTTCCAGGTGACGAGATTGAGCATATGATATAAATATCATAACCGCATACTCACCCCCAAACAGCCACGAAAAGTAGAGCGTTGCTCTCTCTGGCTTTTTCACATTGATTGGATCTATGATCCAAGCAAAAATCTTTCAGAATAGGGCCGTTTTGTAAATATCGCAGTGAAAGTTGATACCACCGCATACAAGATTATTGTTGATGTGAATTGTTTGGATCTTGATAAAATAGCGGCGGTGTTGTTGGTAGCTTGTTCTTGATTCTTTCTTGTTGTTGTAGCAAGGGTTGTAGCCACATATCACTCTTGTAGTGATTCCATCCGATCCTCGAAATACCATCACTACCCATCTGCCCAGACCTGAGTCATCCTTTCCAGAATGTTCAAAGTCATACTGCTCCACTAGCGGACCGTAGAGTAGCATGGCCGTGCCACCCTCCTGGACTCGACTGATATTCTCATGGACGTTGTGAGCAGCAATGGACCTGATCTCTGCTTCACCTCCCTGGAACATTTGTGAGAACCCGTTGCTATTGTCCTTATGCCTGCAATTCAGCTTATGCTCACTATATACTACCAGATCCGCCTCCAATTCATCAATAATTTCCTTCGCCTTTTCCAGCTTCTCGTTGTCGCTAATGGTGGAGCAGAATCCATTGGGATTCTCATAAATCAATCTGGTTACTCCATCGCCTTTCTTCCCAGGGGCGACGCCATGAACTCTAAGTAGATCATCCGTTATTCCCCTAATTCCCATTCCCTCAAGTTGTTCTGAAATTGTTGTTGTTTCTGTCCCCAATGAATCTGCATCCGAGTCTGTCAGAGCAGCAGTCTCAACTGTTCCTGTCTCGTCCAGTGCGTTCTCATATAGAATGTCGTCCTTGTCGACCTGATATTTACCGTTTCTTCTATATCTGAGAGCTCGCTTCTCCAATGCAGAGAGCACTGTCGTGTGCTTTGTTATCCCCATACGGCCATGTTGGCGTATGTGTTCTTGATTCCCATATTCGTCGATCAGCCTAATTGCGCGTGATGTTTCATGCTGCGCCTTGAATCTTGTTGCTCGACGTTGAGACCTCTTTCCCCGTGAGGTCCCATTATTATATCCCCTGGATACCGACAACATAATATAACTGCATTGATTTTATTTAAGTCTTCTACCTTAGGATGACTATAAAGTTACAAAAGTAGAAATTGCATTCTCATGCATTCAGATCCAGCAGAAGCAAAAGAGAGGGTCAATTTTATTTACCAACATGGAATACATTCCTTGTAAGCGCAAGACAATATCTAAGGGTTAAAGATGTACCTATTGTTCATTCTTCTTCTATCCACAATCATCAACAACAATACCCCTCTGACCCACCACATCCTCAAACCTCACATTCCTCGCCTTATCAAACAAACACTCCGCCATACCCCCCTCACTCGTATTAAAATTCGGTCCAGCCATCCCCGGACTCGTGGCATATCCCCACGAATTCACCGATATCACCGTACCCCTCCCACTATTATCCATATCTCTCATCCAAGGTCCACCCGAAGACCCTCCCGTCATTTGACATTTTTCCAACCAGAGGTTTTCATACGTTTCAATACCATACTTGGTACGTGTATTTGATGCACAATACCGAAAGTGTGGATCCTTATTAAACGAATATCCCAATCCATGTATAAACTCCCCGGGAAAACCATCCTCCTCGTCCGAATTATAACGCCAATCATCATGTATACTCCAACCAAAATCAATCGGTATCGGCTCTACCAAATCATCCAACACCTTGCTCAAATTCGGTTGATTCTCATGAATAAACCCCCCCTCGTGGGAGTTACCCTCCACCTCGTTCGGTATGACATAAAATCCATAATCCCACGGAACACTCTGTGGAAAACCCTGTCGTGTCCACTCATATGTCACAATGGCAAAGGCTGGTATCCAACACCCCAATGGATCATCACTGCATAATTTATTACTCTTTCGGGATTTGGTATCGGCTTGGTTTGGTATGAAGATGGCATGTTCGGCGAATCGTCCGCCGCCGGCTTGGGGTGTGCGGTATTGGTAGGCGCAGTGACCGGCGGTGACTATTATTGTTCGATCGCGGGGTGTGTCGGCGAGGACGGTGCCGGTGCATACGAAGGGTTTGTCGTCGAAGAAGAAGAGGATGCGGCCGGTGGAGTATTGGACTACTCCTGTTGTGTGTGTAAAAGTATGTGTGTGTGTGTGTTAAGAGGTGTGAAGGATGTATGCGAAAGGATTGATGAGAAATGAGGATTTTGAATATCACACACAACACATTCAAAGAGCTTGTAGATATAGATGTAAATGACATATACACAGACATAGTGTTGAACCAGTAACTTACCACGATGAGGCCAATTCTCATCAGCCACCTCCTCCACCAACTTTTTCACCACTGGAGCTTCTGTAGTAGTAGTAGTAGTCGTGGTAGTAGTCGTGGTAGTAGTCGTAGTCGTGGTAATAGTAGTAGTAGCAGTGGTAGCCTCCGTCGCCGTACTACCAGCCTCTGTACCACCACCACCTCCTCCTTCTCTGCCATTAGCACCAGCACCACCACCACCAGCAGTAGTAGCAGTAGCATGACCCACAGCCCGTTCATCAATCCGAAATGTCCTCCATTCCGTAGCCTTTCGATTCCGTGCACCATCGGTGGACTTGACACGATATTGCCATGTTTGACCCGCGAAGAGTTCAAAGCCTTGGAAGGATAGTTCCCATATGTCGGAAGATGGGTTGGTGGTGGGTTGTTTGTTGTTATTTTTGTCATTATTGGTCGTTGGTCTTCCCCTGCCACCCCTGTCATGACTACTGTCACCACTGTTGCCACCACCATTGTCACCACCAACATTTACCAGCGGGTAACAACCACTCCTCATATAAGTATGATCTTTAAACTGCAAACAAACATGATCGACACCACTTCCATTATCACTAACCAAGGCACCAAAGGATTGATGGGAGCCGATGGAGGTATTTTTGGGTGGGAATGTGGCACGTATTATTGGTGGTGTGGTGTCTTCTTTTTTTAGTTTGGGTTGGATGTTTTCTTGATTGTTGCTGTTGTTGGGGTTTGATCTGCCAGAAAAAGAATTGGCCGAGTTCTTTTTTCTATGGTAGCTGCTGCTTTGTAATAATCTATCCGAAGAAGGTGCAGCAGCAGCTGGATAATGCTGTATTGTCAGCTCCTCTTGTTCTGCATCATCAACTATGATTTCATACTCTTCCAATTCCTCTGGGTCATTATCTTTGGTATATCGAAAGAATAAGGGCTGCCCCTCTTCTTGTCGCCGCTGCTGCTGTTGTTGCTGCTGTTGTTGATGCTGCCGGTCGCTGACGTCCAACTGCTCTATTTTTTCTACCGCTGCTACTGTAGCAATAGCAAGACCACGCAAGCCTCGCCCGATATTGTCACCGCCACCACCCTGCACAGCACGACGCTCCGTGGCAATATCCTCGTCCTCATCACCATCATCGTATAAACTATGCAAGCCAATACCACGATTGTAATCAAAGTTGGTAAAACCCACCCGATTCGATTGGGCATGGTGCACCACATTGTTGTTGTTACCGTTCGCTGATAACGATGATGATGATGGTGGTGATGATCGTGGCAGCTGTTGGCCGTCCGTGGCCGTGATAGTGGCCCCTACAAGCGTAGTCACTACACCCGCCTGCTGTCCTCCACTTCCACCACCACCACTACTGCTACTACTACTCACTACCACACCACCACCACCACCTTTGGTACTAAACGACAATGTCCCAACAAATGTACCATCGTCCCAATGATGATTATTATAATAACTATTATCAGAAGAATCATATGGTTCCAAAAATCCACCATCACCCTTTTGATAAACACGACTATGGGTTGGATCGGTACTATCTAATACTAAATCGAGTGGGGTGAGGTTGGTTAGGTAGTCGAGACTGTCCGTGGTGGATGTAGAGGTGGTGATGGTGGTGGATGATTGTTGTTGTTGTTGTTGTTGTTGTTGGAGGGAACGCCATTTGGTGATTGTTTCGTGTGTTTGTTGTTGTTGTTGTTGGATTTGATGGTGGTGTTTTTGTTGTTGATATGAGTGATGGGCGGTGATGGTGGTGGGTTGGTGGTCGTTGCTGTTGTTGACGTCGAGTTGTAGTTCCTGCAGTAGCGACCGCTGCTGCTGCAGATTGCTTGTTTCACCACCCTCGGACGATGACGACGCCAGTGGGTTGGTGGTGGCAGCAACGGCACCGCCGCCAAAGAGGAGGAGGAGAGCTACTGCGGGGGCTGCTGCTGCGGATGCCATTGTCGCTGTTGATGACGACCGCCGCCGTCGTCGTCGTTGGCACAATGAATTGAAATTGGTCATTGCGTTATTGTTAGCGGATAGTGGTGGTGCCATTGTTCTACTACTTTGCTGATTAGATCGCGGACAGCATGGGCAGAGGCTCGTGGTTTTGTCGTTTGTCTCTCTCTCTCTGAGTAGAAGATGTAGAGGATCTCCTGCATGCGAGGGGAAAGTTAGGCCTATTCTGACTTCCACCATGGGTCGCCGTATAAAATTTCAATTCATTCTTTCTGCATTCTTTGTTGTTGTTGTTCTGTTGTTGTTGTTGTTATTCTCGGGATTGTCTATTATTTTATTGTTCAGCCCCCCAAGCTAAAAGGTGACTAACATCTAGCGAACCGTTATTGCATTGATATTGCCCTCAGATCCCAAGAGGGTCTGAATTTACTGCCCCAATGGGATAGTCTGAAAAATGGTACCGCCTAGATAGTCCCTATAGGATTCAATAGGGGGGCTGTTGTTCCTCTTGTCCATGCTTAATCACTATCTTGCTATTTTAGAATAACGATGTTTCTTAGGAGACTCAAGGGAACCGTTTGGGGTCAACATTTTTTGTTTCCTGAGTGTTGTACCACCCTTCCAATTTATTCTGGTTCAGACTGATTTGAAAAAAATCTCAGGGGGGCATAGCGGGGTCGCCCGTCACATAGATAGCAGTAATCTTACGTAGAAATATCAGCCCCCCCCTAAATTTTTATTGGATAATGATACTTTCCCCCGATCCCCGTTGCATGA
>JALLBF010001897.1:0-13919 GCA_036939945.1 Thalassiosira sp. AJA248-18
AACTTCACTGTTTCTTTGATTTCCTCGGCTTGGTGTGCACCACACTGAATGATCGATGTTCCTTGTGCTTCCGGTTGCGTTTGGTAGAGAGGTAGGTACCTACCTAAGTGTAGGTAGCTCTAGGTATGGATCAGACTAATGCTGCCCCTCTTTCAAATGAATTCGAATCGGGGTTCGCATCCAACGTTTAACGGAAGGTGTCATCACAATTGTATTGGCTCCTAGGTATGTAGGTAGGCCCCAACGCGTGATGGCTAATACTGGTGCGTGATTGGTGATTCTGATCCCCAATCATCCCACATCATGTCACCGCCACTCCCAGATCTCTCAAATATTATCTCCAAAGATAATGATGAGCGCATTTATTATTTAGCGCCAGGATAGGACCTACCATCAGATTCATTATTAATCATACCTCATATCAAGCCATGATGTCGAACCAGCGAACCCGTGAGCGATTGGAATCTATCCGACGGCGCAAGAGTCGCAAAAATGAATCCGTTCTCCAAATGATGCAGATGTTGGAAATCACCCCACTTCGGCCGTCTGATAAACCATGTCTAGCATTCCGCAAGTCTAATGATACTGGTCTAAAAACAGCTCTGTTTATTATGCCAGACGACATCAGTTGTCATGGCACAGTAGATAAGATCGATTATTGCAATGACGATGACACATTTATATCAGCAGTATCCACAGCTGCGCCATCTTTAGAGGTTGATACATTTGCATTCAAAATCGGTACAGTGACACCACCAAGACGTCAAAGGAACTACTCTGGTTTCAGCAATGATCTTGCTCATCAGATTGAAGCCATGGTATTGGAGGTGGAGACAGCTTATGAGAACCGGCACGTAAAGAAACCAACACTCATCCACTGAATATTGGAGCATCAAGGAAGTGGAACAAGCAAGAAGTACTTCTGGAAAGTCTTTTGCGGCGATCAAGGATATTTCACTGAGCACGCCAACCAAGAACCCACCTCAATTACTCCACCATGCTCTCCAACCAATGCAAGAGTAAGATGCTGTGACATGTGATAGTATTGTCTCTTTCGGGGCACAAGTTCAAGTTCGGGTTTTCTCAGCTTTGAAAAAGTTCCACGGCAAGTAAATTTCCTCTCCACAAGAATGCATGTATAATTTGGGATGTTTTATAGCTTGGATGCTATGTTATGGGTATTGTTGTAACACTAAATGGATACACTATTATAGCACCTTTTCTATTGTGTCCTATCACAATAAAACTCATGAGTGAATCTATGTTCGTTCAGTCTTCTAGTACTTGATATTTCATCCGCATCTGGGAGGTACACATATGTGGAAGCACAGAAGGAAAACTGTCTTCTCCCGAGTACCATTATGATCGCTCAATATGTCATTGCTTGGAAACCTATCATCCTTTCAGCTAAATCACAACGGCAGCCGCTATAGATGCAAAACAATATGTTGGTTCGAATGTATCAACAGATTGAAATACTAAGGCCATTGCTTGTGATGGCAACAGACAAGCATCGATTTCCCACTGAGAACTTTGAAGGTTGTGGTGGAGGTACTCGCTATGAAGTGAGTGCCATTCATCCTATTATTCAATATTACCATCGAGGGTTATGCTACCATGTTATAGGAAGTAGCAGAGCTCAAGAAGATGCGGAGCAGGATTCGAATTATTCGCAAAGCTGGAGGTAGGTGCCATTACCAATGAGGGTTAAATATGTGGCCTTGTTAGAGGAGGTAGCAGAACTCAAGAAGATGTGGAGCAGGAGCAGCTGCGTGCAAAGATTCGAAGAATTCGCGGAGCTGGAGGTAGATTGGACCCGCTTCCATATCATTATGTTTAGTAGAGCTATCTATTGTGAAGAATTGCTATATACACACCTGCAAAACTGTAACACCATGTAGTCACAAATTTAGGTTAGCCCATTGAAGGAAACCAAGGGAGAAAAATTGAATCATATTTCGCAGACTGATGTGTACGTTCATCTCATTTGAAGTCTCACCAACAACCTAAAATGAAGATTGCACTAAAATTAGGGCACCAAATACCAATCTACCACATGTCTCGTTCTGTGTAACCATGTAGACTGCAGTGATGCAAGCGGCAACATTCACAATGAAATTGCTATTTCTTCGTTTTTTGCTTCTTCGATGCCTCTGCCAGTCTTATCTTTTCGGCAGCTTTTCGCTTCATTCTTTCTCGAATACTCTGTTTCGCACCGACCTTATCCCTTTTCTCTATTTTTTTCTTTTCTCGTTCTTCCTCTCGCAATTGCTCCTCCTCATCCACCTCCTCCTGGCATCGAGTACAAAATCGGCTATTTCCAGTCTTCTTATCCTCGAAGCATTTCAGGTCAGGTTTGCGCAATGCTGGAGGAGGTCCTTCTTTGGTAGGTGGTGTCCACCAATCTGGTGGTTTCACGAATCGTTTAGATATTTGCTTGCATACCATTTCAACATAATCCACCAAAGGATTTCTAGACAAAAACACATCCAGAAATAATTAGCTGCATAACCAAAGGAGCCCATTGCGAAACCAAAGCATAGAAAAATGTGCTGGCATTGACTCACCTAGCAACAAATTTTTCGTAAAAGATTTTTGCGTTCTCTCCAATCTGGCGGCATTTGTCATCATTTTGTCGGCACCATCTTATTTTCTCCTCTAAATCTGATAGGTCAGCTTTCACAGGAACATGGTCGACATAAGGTTGAAGCAACGGAAAATACCACATCGTGTCAGCAACTTGACGTGGTGCAACCTGTGCCGTGAAGGAGAAATGCAATACTCAGTGACAACACGAAAGGCTACATAGGTGTTTGAATGCATGCAGCAGAGAGACTCACCTTGAGTATTACTGACCCCAGACGCATCATAAATGCATAACGACATGCAGCACAGTGCCCATCCACGTAAATTAAATACTTATACTTGCTTTGCTCGTAAATGGGCGTAAAGTGATGCTTCCCAGCATCAAAGCCGAAGTTCTGTGGTCGTAAAAAGGTCATTGGGGCATCAGCTGTTTTCTTATCACGCATGTTCCACCCTACAATTGCTGCATTAACAAATGGCTCATCTCCTCCTTTTTCAGGATCATCCTTCTGATATGCATAAAAAATGAGATTTTTTTTCCACATCATCTTGATAAAAAATGTTCAGAGCCAAATTACGTATCACTCACCCATATGTGGCCAAGATGCGTTACCATGAGGCGTTGGTTGTTGTGAATTGTAGTGCCCCCTCCTGTGGCAGTACCTGTTCGAAAGAATCATAACGACATAAGGATACTTCAGCCATACATGGGTATCATCGCCAGATGATTGACTCTCACCTCTGAAAAACGCTGTTGCGACACGTCCATCATCCCAAGATCGCTCAAACTTTCTGAAATTGCCTTCCGTAAACAAATCACGTGGTTTGCCACCAAATACTGCATTGCCGTCTTTGTCTTTGGTGTGCATAAAAGATCCAGGAAAGACGAGACCACCTTCAAAATACATTGTTGTGCAACAGTATGAGCCCAAGACATAACATATGCACACGAACAACGAAATGTGGTCTGAATAGGACAAAATCACTCACACGCAGATTCCCAATCCTCAGATGAAGGCCAAGGAATGTCTGAAAACCTCTCTGGGCTCGCAGCATAAAACGACACAATTGGAGCATAACTCTCAAACTTATGTCCTTCAAACAAGTCAACATCTTGATCCGGTTCCCTGTCATCTTTATCAAAAATGAATCCATATGGTTCTACTGGAACTCCACCCCTTGGTATGTTGACCTTAAGCTGGGGATAATCTCGTTTGTTCAAAAAGAATTCACAATCCGGCAATGTCCGCTCACGACACGCTTCTCCAAGCATATCTCGCAGGGCTGCCAAGAAATGATCTCCCCAGAACTGTGTCTTATCTCGATCTTCTGGCTTGCTTAATTCATTGCAAATAATATTTCCATTGGCCCACCATTTCGTTTTGTCGGGTTCAACTTCCTCATCGCGGTACAATCCATCTTTTTGGGAGTAGTAGGTGTTGAGAGATCCATCTCCCTCAAGTTTCAGATTGTCTCCCCACAGTGATTGAATTGACAAAGGGGGCAAAGATGCGAAGTTTGCCATCTCGTATCATGACGAAGATTCCGCATTTCATATGGTAGAACAGATATTTCAGCGTGTTATAGGTGGAGGCAGATGTAGTGCAGCGGTGTATGGGAAGGTTGAGACGATAATTAATATCTCGGATGACATTCCACGACTCTTTCCTTTCATAGACATTCTGGGCACTATTGTCGGCAGGTGCTTCTACCAAATAATCTCTAGAGACAGGTTTTGCAAACGATGGTTCTGCCCTTGCCTTCTCAATTCCAGGGAGAAGCGTACGCTCAATTTGGTCCCAGCTAGTGAGCATGGTAAAAATGTGCATGAGATGGGGTTGTTCAGGGTTTGATCCACCATGGCGGGTATTGTAATCTGTCATGAAGGCAACGCAATCATCTTTGGATTGGAAGCGTGGGACTCCGTTGGGGAATTGGGATGTTTCGTCAAGCCTTTTTCCATCGTCGGCGGGAGATTGAGATGAACACAACATGATATGAGGTAAAGAACGATTTGAGAGCGGATTATCGAGGTATTCTCTTGACAAACACACAAATGTTTATGCAAAAATGAACAGAACAGCACTGCTGATTTTTGTACTCTCACCAATCCTGCGAGTCGCCCTTCTCACCAAACATGCCACGGATTTCCGGAGGGAGATATGATGTCATCTTTGAAACGATACTTCTATTGATTAATTGGCCTGAAATGTTGTGCTGCTACTGATGCTCTATCTCTTCTAGACGCGAGGAAGACGTAGCTTCCATTTGGTATTTAGATCTGAAATGTTTGACCGTTGTTGGATCACCGCACAAGATAATAATGATAAGATAGCATCGCCATCACTACGTCCGTCGGCCCCATCTATCATCTATCCATCGCATGATCGTCTCGGTCTCGAAGAGGAAATGGACTCATTAGTGTCCAAGTTCCATAAAGTATCCAAATAATTCGCTCAGTTTGTCCCAAATTGGATATTATATATAGTAAAACTATCCAATGATCCAGTAGATATCCAACAAACCGACAGCCTCATCATCCTGTCATCTTCAGATCATTCCTCTCTCCTCTCTCTGTTTCTTTCTTCCTGCTCCCCCCTGTTGCCTTTGCCCCACTTTGCCCCTGGCTCCCACGCACACCGCTGTCTCCTCCACTCGCATATCTCCGGAGCGACGCCACCGCATCTCCGCCTACCTGTCTCCGCGAGGGCTGCGGCCAGCCCGGTCTGAACTTCAGTAGACTAAATAAGCTCGCAGACGGCGCGATAATAACTGCGTTTCTTCGCACGAAAAAAAATGGATGCTCTAGCTGGCTACGGTTCCGATTCTGACTCGGACGAAGATACTAAACCCTCTGGTGGAGGTGCCTTGGCAGGTCTCCTCGCTCATTACTCTGATGATAGCGATGCCAATGAAAATGGAACGAGGACTCACAATCCAAATGAAAATGGTGCCAATGGAAAGAAATCGGAAGGAAAAGATATCGCAGAAGAGAAAAAAACAAATGGGGAAGGACACACCAAGAAGAGGAGGCGGCGGTGGGATAATCCGGGTGAGGATGTAGATGGAATTTCTGTCAATGTTGACAGTGTGTTGCCTCCTCCTCCATTAATGACTGGCACATCCACGAAAGACTCAGATGATGGATCCCAAAATTGTAGTGATCCAATGATGCTATTTCAAAAAGACTACACTGCCAAAATACGTGAGAAATTAGCCCAACAATTACAAAACCAGTCACAAGGCAAAGATGCCTCACCAGAGAAACAACAACTGAATAAGAAGTTAGAACAGCTACACAATAAATTTCACCAAAATAAGGATCATGCTGCAGACAATACAACAACTTCCTCTGTCTCTTCTTTTGCTGCACATCTGAAATCGCAACATGAATTTGGCAACCCCCACCTACTCAAAAATATAATTGATCACTTTAATATATCGCCGTTGGAATCTCATGTGGGTAATTCTTTCAGTGGGTTTGAACATGTGGATAGATTGATGTCGGCGGAAGAGAGGGCACGGATTGCAGCAGCTAATTATGGGGCAGGGATGGGAGGTGGGGCGCTACCTGGTCCGGGGGCATGAATGCAGGTGGGGGGGGGTCAAGCACAGTGAGCACGTGGTCGGGGCTAGCCAAATTGATCAGTATCTATTCGACCTAGTTACAGAATTCATGTTGGGTGTAGCCAAAACCCGATTGACAATTCAACCCCCCGGATAAATTAATATTGTAGTAAATGAATCTTTTTATTACCAAAATATTGTGTGCATTGAGCATGATATTTATCGCATCGCATACCAAAGACATCATTACCCAACACTGCACAGTAGAGAAGGCCATCATTCATCCAGCTTCCCTGATATGAATTAATGCCATGCTAGGTGCCGGTACCATGGGGCGGCATCGTGGTTACAATGTGAGGAAACCGCGTGTAGAAACCCGGAAAGCAGTCAGCTTTTGAGTAAATCTATCACGGTTGGCACTTTCCAAGCTCCTATTGACATCTGCTAGCAACTTATTGAAAGCTTCGTTCAACTTAGCCTGATTGGCCGAATCCTGTGTGCTCATCAAGTGATCTTTGTAAGCTGTAAAACTAGACTCGCTCGCCAGCATGAGACTTAGCATTGGCCGCATAACTGCCCAGTGATTTTGGGGGGCACCAAACAGAAGTAAGTTGAATAGAGTCGCAGCCAAACTAGAAAATAGGTTAGGTTGTGCCGCCAAATGCTATGAAAAAATTGCAAAGGATGGCAGTGTTAACGTGTGAGAATATTGATAAAAGATGACTCAGGTGAACCAAGAATAATTTGTCAAGAATGCTCTCACCTTGTTGAGAGCATGCACCTCGGGTTTGTCTTTCCCAGAATTTTCATAGTAAAAAGTAGCCAGATGATCAATGCTGTTTGCGCACATGGAGCTAATCTGGGCATCACTAGATTGCAAACCCTCGTGCACAGCATTCATCAGTTGCATGAATACACTGGTATCCAATGCCATCGTTGTTTTGATGTGGTTCCGGAACAGTATTTCAATGAAGCCAAACACTGATTTACTCAACTTGGGATAAGCAATGACATGGTCCAATGGGATGCTAAGGGCCATTTTCAAAGAGATGTCTAAGGCATTTTCCAATGCTGGGTCATTGTATAATGCAAACACACCAAAGCAAACATAGTTACCGCCCAAGGCGGAGTTTAGAACACTAAGTGCGATGGACATGCCTTTGTACCTCATTTTGTAAATATCACCACTTGCTGGGGAAGCAGTTGCCAAAATTCTTCTGCCAAAAGCGCAGACAACGTCGCTGGTAGTGCGGAAGAGCAAAATACCATTGGGACTGCTTTGGTCAAAATTCACGCGGTTGGCCTTGTTGTGGCAAAACTCATGCATAAATCGAAGCAAACTAATCATGACATCTGGTTGATCATACCACAAATCTGCCACTTTCGATAAAAGAGGCAAATGACGTGGCTCAAGAATGTCGAATAGCATTCCAAACGTTCGACGGTTGTGCAAGCTCATAGCAATACCCCTCAAATCCCGAAACACCCCAATCAATGGCATCCTTGCGGCCTCGCTCCTCATCTGGGACGAGTCAAGCGTTCCCAGCTGCGACATTGTTTCAACAATAGGCTCCATGAATTTGTCAAATGTCAACCCGAGTTTGTCTTCTCCTCCGGGAGACAACAATAGTCTAACTAGGATCGCATGAAAAGTTGTTCTGTGTCTCGCATTGGAAGGAACAGTGAGGAAAGGAAACTCATCATGTGTGTGATGACTCGCAAGGTATTTGACCGTATCCAATGTCAAGAGCAACTTTGAACTGCTGTATCCACCGGCCATATCTGTGAGGAGGTTGAGCGTCTTTGCGACAATATCATGCTCGTCTGGCCAGAATTTGAGATTCTTTCCAATCTTTGTCACGATTAGGTTGGCTACCACTGTGTGATCCCCCAAGCCCATGTGTTCAAACATGTTTTGATAGACTTTTTGCTTTGTGGAAGGTACTGATTCGAGTTTCATACTGCCCATGGTAGAAATAGAGCTTCCGGAAGATGACTGCATAAAAATTCATAATGAAGAGGTGAGATAAAATAATCATCCAGCATTGGAACTAAAGAAGAAAAGAATCCCGATCAAACTAACCTGCTCCCACATGAACATATATACACGTCTAAAGTTCTGGAAGTAATACAACATTGACACTTCCAATTTCGAATCGGCCTTGCCCACCCCATTGGAATTGGTCAATCGGTAATCCATCCCCTGCGCCAACTGCAACACGCGCTTACTCAAGCTAGCATCCAACGTTTCTTCCCCATTCCCAATCCGCGACGACGACCAACTGTGTCCTCCGACAATCGACCCCACAATATACGTCAGCCACGTCAACTGCCCCTCCAAAATAGCCACCTGCATCGCCACATTCGGCGGCGCGCTCTCGGTACTCGACGACATGAGATGTCCCATAAGCTCCCGATACTTATCCAACAAGGGGTCGAACTTTCCCACTAAAATATTCGCCACGGAGCTGTACTGAAATCGACAAATGGTAGGCAATCGATCCAACTGTTCCATGAGCGATCCATCATCCTCGAGGGGATCCTCGAGCGCCCCCTCGCTCCGAAGGACGGTTTCGACGGACCCCAGCATGCTTTCGATGTAGCATTCCACGACATGCAGTACGTGATTTTCGAGCGCCTGGACATGTCCCTTGGCCCCCGTCTCGGGACGGACATATGGCACGGCAGCGACCAAACGTCCCCACAGCGCCAACAAATAATGAATCGAATTGGTGCTATACTGCCAATTCCGGATACTCTGCGTGGTGAAACTTGCTGCAAGTTCCAACCATTCCAAATATCCCTCCGTCTTGACCAATTCGCTCAATTGATAATTCGCCTTGAGCCTGCCCAACAATCGACAGAACTGATGGTAATTATCCTGATGTTGCAATCCCGTTTGATTCTTGAGAAGTTCACGTATCCCCGTCATGACCCTCCCCAAGAATGCCTCGCGTTCCTTATCGGATGGGAAGAGGGAACGCCGCACCGAACAAATGAGTATCACCGCCTCCATGGCCTTGTTCGATCGGGGAGGGTCCGTATTGGCATAAAAATCCAAAAGCAGCTCCGTCGTTCCCGGATCCTGCAGCACCGGCCTCCAATTCGTCGGAGCCTGGATGGTCCCCACGTCTTCCGTGCTCTCGTCGGGGTTCGTCCCGATAAAATCAAAGTTGAGACACCGTACCGTCAGCCCCAAAGCCTGCTCCCCCAAAATAACCTCCTGTCCATGATTCTCCGTAACAATCGCCCGCGTCTGCAATTGCTTCAACGTCGTCAACCCCAACTGGAAAACCTTGAACAGACACAAATCGCGAAAACTCACGGAAGTCTTGCGATGCTGTGTCAAAGTCCGCCCACTCGTGGGTATATTCAATTCATCCACGAGCTGATTCAATATCTTGAGACCCAGGATGCAGTGACCCACCGTGGCCTGTAAGAATTTGGTAACGTCCTCCGTGAGCTCGCGGTGCGTCGCGTCGTCGAACCACCCCAGTTTGGTAATGCGGCAGACTAGCTTGATGAGGCTGAGGGTTACAAAGTCCTGGAGGGTCGGGCCATTGTTGGCCAGATATCCCAGGACGTAATTTCGAATATCGATGCGTTGGGCGATGGTGAAGTTGTTCCAGTGGCTGGTGATTAGTTCGGTGAGGCTGTTGGATGCCACGAGGAGGGCGTATTGGGATTTGGACCGATCGAGGATGTATTGGCATTGGGGGATGAAGGATGCGGAGGATTGGAGGGAGAGGAGGCGGGATTGAGCTTCCTCGCGGGTGATTTTTTCGCCGTTGGAGGGTTGCCCGGTGTAGAGCGTTTCGCAGAGGGCTTCTACCTGGGCTAGTTGGGCGTCGTCCATGGTTTAGGGTGTTTTGGATAGTAGGAAAATGTGTAAATGGAGGTGTTGGGGGGGCGGAAATTCCGATGATGTGGAAAATGATTGGATGGAATCTGTCGTGCGGCAATGACGTCAATACGTTCCCAATCAAATATCAGACAACGGCAAAGACGAATGCTAAACAAGCCATGAACGAGGTCAGAAATTGACTCTAGATAGTTCTGTGTGTCAGTGAGAGCATTGGTAATAGCGATGATAATTATTCGGCCGCCATTGTCGGAGAGTGAAGTTTTGTCGGTGGCTGGAGCTGGATCGAGCGGAAATGCCTATCGCTCATTGCTCACATTNATTATTCGGCCGCCATTGTCGGAGAGTGAAGTTTTGTCGGTGGCTGGAGCTGGATTGAGCGGAAATGCCTATCGCTCATTGCTCGGCGGGGCTTGCGGGGGGGTAAAGGCGGGGAATTCAACATAGTACAATAGGTAACCCCAACACCTATCATATTATTATGGCTTTCCTTTTATCCGTCATCGACGCATGAGTTTGTCGGCCCCAAGCCCGCTAAGTTGCGCTCTTCGAACATCATTCAACGGCTACATGAAGAGGATTGGGCACATAAATAGTAATAAATGTATCCGATACCCGTTACCAGCATCAAATCGCCTGCAATCACCACACTCCTCCCTTGACCTTGACTCCTCCCAGCTTCCAATCCAACCTCTTCTCCAACACCAACAACGCCAAGAAGCACTCCCAGATCCCTCCGCAGACAGCCCTACATCGCTTCAAGATGCGCTCAATATCCGTCAATCTCTTGCTCGCATTCATTTTATTGGCTCTTGTTGGACCACTACCAACCGTAAGAGCGAAGCCATCAATATTGCAACGCCCATCGTCACTGATCAGGAGCGGCACGAAAACAAGGAGTTCAAAAAAGACAAAAAAGGACGACGATGCCTATATCCTCTTGGCTCGCTCCATCCAAACTCGACTGAATACACCCACTGATTCGGATGGCAGCAGCAGCAGCAGCAGTCCGACCAATCATGATATAGACAAAATATCCTCTGCACTTCGCTCCCTTTCTACGACGCAAGCGGCGTTAAAGAAGATTGATGGCACGGCTCACGAAATGTATCAACGGACGCACAAGTCGTCTACATCATTGGATGATGATGAAACGGAGGAGGATGCAGAGGGTGATGAACATAGTCACAGCAGTGGCGGAAAGGTTGCTGGTCTCAAGGTGGCGGGACGAATGTCACGAAATGCCGCACGAGTTGGGTGCATTGCAGATGCACTGTTTGCCGCGGAGTTGTGCGAGTTGATCAGGTTGGCACCTCCATCATTAACGGCAGAAGAAGATGTTGAAGAAGAAAAGGGTGTTCTATACAATATGGAGGAGGAGGAGGAGGAGGGGACATTGGCATCATGGACTGGAAGGAGGGTAGTACTCAACACGACAATACATGCTTCCGATGGTCCATCGTATCGGAAGAAGGACGGCCTTGCTATATCAGTATTGGTAATATACGAACCAGATTACAGTGGAGGCGCGGGAATAGGCCATGGGGGTGTGGATGATCTGCTATCATTTGCAAAAGAAGAAATAATGGCCGATGACGATGATGATAATGCCGATGATTCAAAGCCAAACGACAATAATTCTACAGACTTGAATGATGTTGCTCAAACATCACATCCTTCTCATAATCGTCCAAGAGGACGATATCTTGTGATACTCTCTGATAGCAGTGATTTGCCCTCGATCGTTTCAATTTTGGATACACCTCCCGAACGAATGAGGTTGCAAAATTCACAACGAGGGAACGGTCCCGATCGTGGTGACGGGGCAAGTGTTTGTGGGCCACTGTATCACATGGCAGAACAATTGTTGAAGGTCGTGGGGCCAGTACTACTTGCCAAAACTACTGCAAAGGAAGCATCATCTTCTGATGGAGATGGTTCAGAGTGTGATGAGGAGGATGAGGTTGGTGAGCAAGGTGCAGGTGCAGATAGTAACAATCACAAATCTCTTCCGGCAATTCATTTCGTTGGTTATTCATTGGCAGGAGGTATTGCTGCAATTGCAGCCAATATCCTTGATGGCAGTTTACCCATGAAACAGGGGGAAAGTCCATCATCGTTGAGCGGCTCTTCTCGTGCCCGCACCTCGGCCCTCTGCCTTGGCCCTCCACCCTGCCTCTCGTCGAATCTTCAATCTCCCTTCGTGACGTCTGTCATCCACGGAGACGACATTGTCTGCCGCACGAGTCATGTCACCATCGACCATTTGTGCGATCGTGTCCGCCGATCGATAAAGGGGGGGCTCCTTGGCCGTAGCGTTGGGTGGATGTCAGAGGCAGTTTCATTGACGGTATCAGGGTACAGAGGCAACAAGGGTGGAAAATTGGTCGTGCCTGGTAAGGCATTCCTCGTTCGGCCACGGAGGATAGGAGGCGGTTCGAGTAGTATACATGAAGTGGGCGGCCGTGGCAGAGAGGCTCTGCGGGCTTCACTTCTGTGGCAGCTGAATGATGTCTTGTTGAGTAAGAGTTTGTGGGTCCATCATCGGCTGGATGTATACATTCGCAGTTTGGATAGAGTTCGTTTGAAGGGTTTTGCCGATGAGGATCCGTCGGATGATAATGGAAATGAAGAGTAGCATGATTATAAGACTATTTTGAATTCCTGCAATACCTTTTTGGCATGATTGGATGGAGGAGGCGAAGTAGGAGGAGTGATGATAACAATGAGCAATGGTGAGAGGGATGGAGGAGGAGGGTGGGCACAAGAACTTCTTTGGGAGGGGGAGCACCCTAGGCAAAGAAAAAGATCGAATGCAAGATCAAAGCAAGCTGTAATTCACAGTTCACTTATTGAATCTCTGATTCTCTTCTGTTGCATCCAGTTACATATATATGAATATACCGCATTACAAAAGCATATGCCTGTCTTTGCCCTCTCACTCAGAAAGCCTAACGTATGGTAGCCAGCCCGCCCGCTCCACATGATTTTAAAAACAAGATCGAAGCATTCTTGAAGTTGTATACAATACACTCTGATGTGTGAACAGATTCCACTCAAACGCAAGAGCAAAGGATTTTCCTGCAGAGTTTGCCAGACAGGTACCGAAGAAATGTTCCGTGTGTGTTATCTACATTAAGGGAAATGAAAAAAAATAATGAAGGGGTACTAGGTAGATACCAAATTATGAGTAATGCTTTGTATCCCTTTTTTTACTGACATCCATTTGTAATGCTATAATTTGCTTCTGCTCTGTATTACTTCTGCGTTGTATTACTTTTCCTCTGTCCTACTTCTGCTCAGATTATTTCTTTTTTTCCCCGATACTCATACAGGCTCTACCTTCTACCTTTTGTAATCATGGTGGATATTTCCAAAGTGCACTTGGAATGTTGTACTCAAGTAAATATCTAGGTACACGAGCTGGCCGACTGGCCGACGCACGGAGCGGAGAGCCCTTATTATCCTACCTAGGTACTATGGTAGATAGATAGAGAGAGAGAGATTGACCTTTGTCATAATACCTCATACCCCTCAACATATTATAATACCATACCCTGCCTACTATTCCTACCTACTCACTACCTACGATACTCACTACTCGCATGAACATTGAACATTGAACATTGAACATTGAACATAGAACATCGGGTATCGGTATCATAGTTCTCCTCACTCCTCACTAGCTTGAACTTCTTGACACATACCGACATCATGGAAGATTCGACGGGCAAGTTGATCCCGCTGAGAGAATGGGTTGAGCGCGCCTTGGTAACTGCCGATGTCTCCTCTGTAGCTAATGAATCATTCACGTCGTCCTTCGGCGCTGATTCTTCCTCTTGGCCAGCAGATATTCGAAAGTCGCTGGCTGTGTCGTCCAATGACTATTTGTCGTCGGCCCTGA